>CM059809.1:4392075-4692075 GCA_030435695.1 Brachymystax lenok tsinlingensis | reverse complement strand
TCCATGTGTGCTCATGGTTAATGAGAGGGTGGGGGAGAGATAGAAAGGAGAGAGAGAGAGAGAGAGAGAGAGAGAGAGAGAGAGAGAGAGAGAGAGAGAGAGAGAGAGAGAGAGAGAGAGAGAGAGAGAGAGAGAGAGAGAGAGAGAGAGAGAGAGAGAGAGAAGAGCTTTGGGAAAGAGAGAGAGAGCTTTGGGAAAGTGCCAGCCCTGTTAACAGTCGGAGCTGAACTGTAAAGAAAGCGGCCAGTCTTAATGATGTTACAGCCACACAGTCAGTATCACTAGGAAGGAGGCATAAAAAACTCTGAACCACTCTAGCCCCACTGGCCACAGTAACTATCTGCTGAGTTGGCATGTTAGTGCACTAACTGAAACAGGATGTGAACATATATTTATAATAGCTTGTACACTCTTAGAAACCAAGGTGCTGTCTAGAACCTAAAAGGGTTCTTCGGTTGTCCCCACAGGATGATCCTTTGAAGAACCCTTTTTGGTTCCAGGTAGAACCCTTTTGAGTTCCATGTAGAACCCTCTTCTACATGGAACTCAAAAAGGTTCTACCTGGAACAGAAAAGGTTCTTCAAAGGATGGAACCTACCTGGAACCAAAAGGGGTTATCCTATGGAGACACCTGTAGAACCGTTTTGGAACCTTTTTTTGTAAGAGTGTATAGTTTATGCCACATTGGGACTTAATAGTAGACAGGTTTTAACAGTCAGAGAAAATAGAGGGAAGCAACTGAGACAAATACATTTCAACAACATTCCAGCAAAAACAGTAGTACCACAAAATAGAACTATGAACCCCTAAACCATGGGATGTATAGCCTAGCCCTAGACTGACTCACTCTGAAACACAGCCCTAAACCATGGGATGTATATAGCCTAGCCCTAGACTGACTCACTCTGAAACACAACCCTAAACCATGGGATGTATAGCCTAGCCCTAGACTGACTCACTCTGAAACACAGCCCTAAACCATGGGATGTATATAGCCTAGCCTAGACTGACTCACTCTGAAACACAACCCTAAACCATGGGATGTATATAGCCTAGCCCTAGACTGACTCACTCTGAAACACAACCCTAAACCATGGGATGTATAGCCTAGCCCTAGACTGACTCAGTCATTGTTGGAAAACAGTGAAAAACATTGACATGATGACCTGCGTTACCATGATTTTTATTTGTCTTAAATCATACAGATCAGTGTTGACTCTATCCCACTTTCTCCCCATTCCTCCAGACGTACATTTCCAGGAGATCACAGGCACTCTGCAGGAGGGGCGAATGGCATGTCAGTACGTCTGTATTTATAGACTCCAGACATTAAACATTAAAGCCTGAAGTCTGGCTGCAGTTTGTTTGAAGATTTGTCTCGGATGGCTTCACTTCTGTGTTCAGTCTGATCTCAGTGGAAGGCAGTGTGTGCGTGTTGAGGGGGGGGTTCTGTGTGTGTGTGTGTGTGTGTGTGTGTGTGTGTGTGTGTGTGTGTGTGTGTGTGTGTGTGTGTGTGTGTGTGTGTGTGTGTGTGTGTGTGTGTGTGTGTGTGTGTGTGTGTGTGTCACAGGAATTCTATGCCTGTGAGGGGTTGTTAGAACATCGGGGGCAGAGAGAGATATAGAATCTGTCAGGAGACATCAGTAGAGTTGGAGAATAGCCCTATTGCTGCTATTCTCTGTGTGCTGTAACGTCCACAGTTTGTGACACAGACAAATAATGTGACTCTACATCTCACCACCAAGGGGATGTACAAATCAAATCAAATGGATTCATAAAGCACTTTTAACATCAGTATGTCAGCATTCCTCCTGATCTGCAACAGATAACATTAGGAGTGGATGGATTCCTTCTGATCTGCAACAGTTAACATTAGGAGTGGATGGATTCCTCCTGATCTCCAACAGTTAACATTAGGAGTGGATGGATTCCTCCTGATCTCCAACAGTTAACATTAGGAGTGGATGGATTCCTCCTGATCTCCAACAGTTAACATTAGGAGTGGATGGTTTCCTCCTGATCTCCAACAGTTAACAATAGGAGTGGATGGATTCCTCCTGATCTCCAACAGTTAACATTAGGAGTGGATAGATTCCTCCTGATCTCCAACAATTAACATTAGGAGTGGATGTATTCCTCCTGGTCTGCAACAGTTAACATTAGGAGTGGATGGATTCCTCCTGATCTCCAACAGTTAACATTAGGAGTGGATGGATTCCTCCTGATCTCCAACAGTTAACATTAGGAGTGGATGGTTTCCTCCTGATCTCCAACAGTTAACATTAGGAGTGGATGGTTTCCTCCTGATCTCCAACAGTTAACATTAGGAGTGGATGGATTCCTCCTGATCTCCAACAGTTAACATTAGGAGTGGATGGATTCCTCCTGAACTGCAACAGTTAACATTAGGAGTGGATGGTTTCCTCCTGATCTCCAACAGTTAACATTAGGAGTGGATGGATTCCTCCTGAACTGCAACAGTTAACATTAGGAGTGAATGGATTCCTCCTGGCAGGTCAGGGTCTAGTATTATCTATGTGGATGGATGATCAGTTTGCCTGCTGTTTTTTGTGACATTCAGATATGGTCACCAATGGTCACTGTGATGTGATCTGGCACGAACAGGAGAGTCATGAACTGTTCCAGGTCCAGAGGTATGGTGAACTGGCCCCTTGTGTTCTACACTCAACGCTGCATCTCAGCCTCACCTCAGGAAGATGGCAACACCCTGTCACTTGGCTTTAAGTCCCTGTGATGTGTGTGTGTGTCTGTGAGTGAGTGAGTGAGTGAGTGAGTGAGTGAGTGAGTGAGTGAGTGAGTGTGTGTGTGTGTGTGTGTGTGTGTGTGTGTGTGTGTGTGTGTGTGTGTGTGTGTGTGTGTGTGTGTGTGTGTGTGTGTGTGTGTGTGTGTGTGTGTGTGTGTGTGTGATGCCTATCCCAGTGTCACAGCAGCCCTACCTTTCCACCTCGAGCCAAAACTCTTGACTCATCCATCTCAACCCAATGGATGACAATACAGTATTGTCTATTGTCCATCATGTTATAGTGACAGTCATGTATCTCCAACATGTTATATTTACAGTCATGTATCTCCATCATGTTATATTTACAGGTTATATTTACAGTCATGTATCTCCATCATGTTATAGTTACAGGTTATAGTTACAGTCATGTATCTCCATCATGTTATAGTTACAGGTTATAGTTACAGTCATGTATCTCCAACATGTTATAGTTACATTTTATAGTTACAGTCATGTATCTCCATCATGTTATAGTTACAGGTTATAGTTACAGTCATGTATCTCCAACATGTTATAGTTACAGGTTATAGTTACAGTCATGTATCTCCATCATGTTATAGTTACAGGTTATAGTTACAGTCATGTATCTCCATCATGTTATATTTACAGTCATGTATCTCCATCATGTTATAGTTACAGTCATGTATCTCCATCAGTTTATAGTTACAGTCATGTATCTCCATCATGTTATAGTTACAGGTTATAGTTACAGTCATGTATCTCCATCATGTTATAGTTACAGTCATGTATCTCCATCATGTTATAGTTACAGGTTATAGTTACAGTCATGTATCTCCATCATGTTATATTTACAGTCATGTATCTCCATCATGTTATAGTTACAGTCATGTATCTCCATCATGTTATAGTTACAGTCATGTATCTCCATCATGTTATATTTACAGTCATGTATCTCCATCATGTTATATTTACAGTCATGTATCTCCATCAGTTTATAGTTACAGTCATGTATCTCCATCATGTTATATTTACAGTCATGTATCTCCATCTAATTTGAATGAAGGTTATGATGCTGTTGACCGTCATCTTGATTTAGCAGGCACCAAACACATGTAAACACTTCGATACATTCATTTGCTGATTGTATGTGATGCCATTGAGGGGATTGTTGTTAGTGACCGTAGTTTGGGAGAAAGCTTGTGGTTGACTATTCAACAGACAAATGAAGATATGATGATGATGGTGATGATGATGATGATGATAATGATAAAGATGATGCCGTGCTGCTCACCTGTTCAGGTCTGAGTCCAGGCGGTACCCAGGCGTATTCCTCCAGGGCACAACCTGAGTCATCGTCTGACGTAGAGCTCCTCTGGAAGCCCAGGGTCACTTTCCCCAGCTTCCCCCCCGTCCGCTGCTCCATATCCAGGCCCCGGACACCCACACCCACCGGCCGCTCCAGGTTCATCACACGCTGCCCGAGGGAGACAGAAAAGGAGACAAAGTGTTATCAAATGTCCCCAAATTCAACGTTTAGAATAATTCCTCATTCATTCAGTGGTTCTTCAGGCTTTATATATCAGGACAGACTTCTCTATATCAAACGTTGTTGTCTGTTTCTGCTTTCCTGAAAACACTTTGTAAACACTGGTCTGCTCTCGTATAGAAACAGAGCGGCAGGTAACCTAGATCCTAGTGGTTAGAGCATTGGGCCAGTAACCGAAAGGTTGCTGGATGGAATCCCCGAGCTGACATTGTAAATAAGAATTTGTTCTTAACTGGCTTGCCTAGTTAAATAAAGTTAAAAAAGTTAAAAAGAAACAACAGTATCTGAATGGCAGATTGTAGTTACAGTAGATGACAGGTTGTAGTGTGCCTATAACATGTACAGCGTGCCAATATAATCCTAGAGTTGAATCCCTACATGAAGTACCACTGTAACAGATGATATACGCCCTACTCAGCATCACTGCTGGAAGGCCTGAATTTAGGGTCAGTAGGGTTTAACAGTGAGCTGGATGGATGCTCACAGCCCTTACTGTAGAGTTAAGCCTGTGCAGTATATTAGGTAGGTTAGTGGAGTACAGCCTGACTATTACATGGATCTGGTCTTAGAATCATGGTTAAATCCCCTTACATCACATGACATCACATGACACTGAACTGTACATTGAGTCAGAGACCCTTTGTAAGGGGGAACATCCAAAGCTGTGCGTGTGTAAAAAATGCTGAGTATTTAATACCGATACAAGGTCTATGGTTTACAGGTTGTTCAAGGACAGGAGGCTTGTGGACTGACACAGAGCGGTACATTCAGTCCTGTTGTACTGGTCACAATCACAGTGAAACACTGCTGGTTCATAGGTTGAGGTTGTATTGGGGACAGGGGGCTTGTGTCCATGACGACACCACAGTACACGTGTACGAGGACATGATATCTCCTTGTATAACACGGCTTTGTGTCTGTGATTGTCTAAGGCACACACATTACTCTTTCGGAAAATCTCAGCCATTTTAGATTCCTTTCAAAGCAGGCCTTTTAAAGGACCTGATAAGAAAGAGGTGGCAGTTTACATCAAGAGACGTTTATCACTTCAGTCTCTCTTCTCTCTTATCTCTGTGTTCACCTACTTCAGAGCCCTCTCTCTCTGCGTCGCAAATGGCAACCTATTCACTATATAGTGCACTACTTTTGACCAGAGCTCTAAGAGAGCTCTATGGGCCCTGGTAAAAAGTAGTGCACTAAATAGGGAATAGGGTGCCATTTGGGATGTGCCCTTTGTCGCTGTCAGATAACGTGGTTTAAGTCTTGGAGGTGTTAAAAACCCCACTTCTGTTTTGTTTGAGCTCTTTTGATGTGAAAATGTAGACCAGAATAGCCTGAGAAGAGCACCCTTGTTTGGGGAGAAAGTTTGAATTTCACAGACGCCCTCTAAACTTAATGGAAGTTCACTCTTGAGTCACAAGGAGGGACCTTCTTCTAAAAGATTAGGTACTTCACAAGGACTGTCACAAGAGAGACCAAATGTCCCGAGATTCTGAGCATGTAGGCCTAATACCTTTCCGTCTACATTTTTTTTTTTAGTTAAACAAAAACATGTTAATAACTTGCTAGCTGTGGAAAATATTTAAACAAAATCAAATCCTGTAAACTAATGTCAACTAATGTATTCTGAGATGTAATTTGAATAATCACACTCTAATGCCCTTCACTGTGGAGAAATGAATGGGGAAAGTTTGCTTGAATTTGAATAGTTACAACAAGCCCTGCAGCTTCTAACCAACAAATGCAAAAATGGGTAATAAAAGCTCAAGCTGTAAAACAGGAACTGTGCTCATTTCACACACATAACACATAGTGGCTATGCCAGCTTTTTACTAAGTTGGACCAGATAACGACATTACTCGTTAACTCAAAAGTTCTTCTAATCTAACAGAACCAGGTCTCTGTGGTATTATTAGTACTCAGTGTTGACAGCACAGATATATATCTTTAATTTAACCTTTATTTAACTAGGCAAGTCAGTTAAGAACAAATTCTTCTTTAAAATGACAGCCTACTGGGGAACAGTGGGTTAACTGCCTTGTTCAGGTGCAGAAGGACACATTTTACCTTGTCAGCTCAGGGATTCAATCCAGCAACCTTTTGGTTACTGGCCCAACGCTCTAACCACTAGGCTACCTGCCGCCCCGATATATCCTATAATTCAATAACTGTATGTTTTATATGGATTTCTATGGTTGCCAGATTCTATTGACTCTTTCCCGCACAATCAGAGCCAATATCCTGCTCAATCCACAAAAAGTAGCCCAGTTTTAGATGCACTTTCTTGCTACAGTAGGTGCTCAATGCCTTTCCTTGCGTGAGGTAAAACACTAAGTACCCTTGAGACATTATCCAACGGCCAAGCAACCGAGTCACGAGATGGACGGAGAGATAGAGAGCCATTTGCTAAAGCCATGTCATTACAATAATTGTCTAGGTCATGTCCTCAAGAGAAAACTGTGATGGATTTTTGGGAATAGCCTGCTAGCACAGCGTCTAGACGTGAAATATGTTGTCCTCAAAACATTTAATTACAAGGGATAAAAATAACATTTGTGTAGCCCAGTTCTGTCCACACCAAAATAAGATTTCCCTGTGAAAGAATCTAAGAAATTCTCCTGTGAATTTCTTCCTAACCCCACCATCCCCCATCCTCTTTACCTCAACCTCTTTACCCCACCATCCCCCATCCTCTTTACCCCACCATCCCCATCCTCTTTACCCCACCATCTCCCATCCTCTTTACCCCACCATCCCCATCCTCTTTACCCCACCATCTCCCATCCTCTTTACCCCACCATCCCCCATCCTATTTTCCCCATCCTTTTTACCCCACCATCCCCCATCCTCTTTACCCCACCATACCCCATCCTCTTTACCCCACCATCCCCCATCCTCTTTACCCCACCATCCCCATCCTCTTTACCCCACCATCCCCATCCTCTTTACCCCACCATACCCCATCCTCTTTACCCCACCATACTCCATCCTCTTTACCCCACCCTCCCCCATCCTCTTTACCCCATCCTCTTTACCCCACCAACCCCCATCCTCTTTACCCCACCATTCCCCATCCTCTTAACCCCACCCTCCCCCATCCTCTTTACCCCAACCTCTGCTTTAAGAAAGTCAAGTAAGGAAAGTCAGGAAAAAGCCACAGCAGATTCCTGAACCAACATACACAGGTACTCACGTTACACCTTGTCACCCGTTGGCAATAACACAATGTGTGTCTTTATCAAAAACAAAAAACACCCACTACCCCCTTTAGTTCCAAGCCAAAGAGGCCGACCAGAGGGAAAGAGAAAAATACATTTTTGAAAAGGCATTTAAAAAGTCCCAACATCGGCACTATGTAAACACACCCCAGGTGGAGGGTATGGCCCTGTCATTCCTATACTGACACATACTAAAGGGCTCCCGAGTGGCGCAGCGGTCCAAGGCAATGCATCTCAGTGCTAGAGGTGTGATTGGGAGTCCCATAGGGCAGTGCACAATTTGGCCCACAATTTGGACCAGTGGCGATGTTTTAAATGCCTTTAAATGCCTTTTTCACCTCTTCCCTCCGGTTGACACATTGTGTGGATTAGGGTTTGGCTGGGGTAGGCTGTCGTTGTAAATAATCATTTGTGCTTAGTTCAATAAAATAATAAAATAAACATATGAAGGGTAGCATCTCAAATGGCACCCTATATAGTGCACTACTTTTGACCAGAGCCCTATGGGATTAGGGTGCCATTTGGGAAACATCTGAAGGTCAGGCTTTGCAGGAAAATAATTACCTGATCAAACACATGGCAGTTTAAATGTATACAGTCTCTGGGCTGAGATTACCTCCACTTAGAAACGCTTGGTGGTATAAAATAAAGCGACAGAACACGTAAAAGGGGGAAAAAATCTACAACAACACAAACTTGCAGGACACTGACACCGTGTGAATCCTTGAACGGAACACTCGGTCAGAAGACGGACGACACCAGTCAAACAGCTGCTTACTTGCATTGGTTGCACAATTAACCTAGGCAATAGATGACAGGAGGTATAAAGACTATGAAATTGTTCTCCAAAGATAAAGCATTGGTACTTACGTGAAAAGAAAATATGAGTGTGAGATTCATTACACAGTCATCTCCATTTTAAGTTTATTGTAAATGCTGAAATGTTTTGCTTATTCTTTGGTGTTTTGAGTTCAATATTATGTTACGTAATGGCTATGCAAATAATATTTTATTTATCTAATACAAATTATTACATTAGTTTAAAAATGAATGTCTATAACAGATTTCATATGGCAATTTCCTGGCATATCAAATATAGAGTATGTAGATGTTTTTGTTATTACTACCAAATAACATTTACAGCTCTAGTGATTTACACTGAAGAATATGATGAATCCCTACATATAGGCAGAATACAATAGAAACACAATCAGAGCAAATAGTAAAAACAGGCAAGCAGAGAAGAGTCACTGACTCATACAGATGTAGGATCTTAATTTGATCACACATATGTAGGAGTTTCTCTAACCATAACCCTATGGACAGAAGTATCTCTAACCCTAGAGATAGGTGTCTATCTAACACTCTAGATAGGAGTCTATCTAACCCTAGAGATAGGAGTCTATCTAACCCTATTGATAGGAGTCTATCTAACCCTATTGATAGGAGTCTATCTAACCCTATTGATAGGAGTCTATCTAACCCTATAGATAGGAGTCTATCTAACCCTAACCCTGTAGATAGGAGTCTATCTAACCCTATAGATAAGAGTTCACTAACCCTATATAGGACCCTAACCCTATAGATCTAAACCTATAGATAGGAGTCTATCTAACCCTATAGATAGGAGTCTATCTAACCCTATAAACAGGAGTCTATCTAACCCTATAGATAGGAGTCTATCTAAACCTATAGACAGGAGTCTATCTAACCCTATAGATAGGAGTCTATCTAACCCTATAGATAGGAGTCTATCTAACCCTATAGACAGGAGTCTATCTAACCCTATAGATAGGAGTCTAGCTAACCCTATAAACAGGAGTCTATATAACCCTATATATAGGAGTATATCTAACCCTATAGATAGACTCCTATCTATAGGTTTAGATAGACTCCTATCTAAACCTATAGACAGGAGTCTATCTAACCCTATAGACAGGAGTCTATCTAACCCTATAGATATCTAATATAGATAGGAGTTCTATCTAACCCTATAGATAGGAGTCTATCTAACCCTATAGACAGGAGTATATCTAACCCTATAGATAGGAGTCTATCTAACCCTATAAACAGGAGTCTATAGATAGGAGTCTATCTAACCCTATAGATAGGAGTCTATCTAACCCTATAGATAGGAGTCTATCTAACCCTATAGACAGGAGTCTATCTAACCCTATAGATAGGAGTCTATCTAACCCTATAAACAGGAGTCTATATAACCCTATAGATAGGAGTCTATCTAACCCTATCAACAGGAGTCTATATAACCCTATAGATAGGAGTCTATCTAACCCTATGTAGTATGTAGCTAGATCATTAGGGTTGGAGAGCGGACTCTAAAGGCAGAGGCCGTCCCTCACAGCCTGTCCTGATGAAGAGTGTTATTCCAGGGCCAAATGGGTGTCAGGGCCAGGGATAGGGGGGCACAGGGGGACTAACACGGTTTGAGTGAGACCACCTGCACACACACATCCTGCCTCGCTGTTGATACATATACTGGCAGCTGACAACACTGACAGTGGGAGCGGGCAGGGAGGAGAGAGAGACACACACCGATACAGAGCCTCATCTGTCTCACCTCCCCTCCGTTGACGTCAAACAACCACTCACACGCATCACGTTCCACATACTTCTGAACTAAGCCTAACCATTCTCACTCTGTCAACACATCGTTCATCCGTTCACAGCAGTTAGCTAGCTCAACCCATAACCAATCTGAATCAACCCAATAATTATAACTCTACATTCACAGAGCTTCCACTCCCTCTACATTGTAATGGTTTTAAATCAGTTTCCAAAAAGTATTAATTCTTCTCTGTTGCATCTGAAGCAGCCGTTGTAGCAGGCAGAACTCTTACCTCTATGAAAAGCATAGGTCCTCTCCTCTCTTCCCAAAGCTCTCAGTCACAAGACGACTCTCCCAGTCTCAGCCACAGCGCTAGAGGTCCGGCTGCATGCTACCCCCACAGAGTCTAATCTATCCACAGGGTCCTCCAATTTCCAACGTTGGTCTATCCAAGCTGTCTCAGTGTTAGACCAAGGATAATCAATTGGTCTAGTTCCAAAATGCAAAGGTTTGAATCACAAAGCACAGATACACATGGAGGTGATGTCTCTATCTCCAGTGTCTGAGTGAGTGTGTGTGTGTGAGCTGCACTCACCCTGCTCTGGCACTCTGGCCAGCCCCTCCCTCTGGCCAGCCCCTCCCTCCTCCTCCCCTCCTCCCTCCCCACCTTCCCCTCCTCCCCCTCCTCCTCCTTCTACCCCTCTTCCTCCTCCCTCTCTCTCTCCAGCCCTCCCACTGCACTTCAAACACACTTCAAGAATCAACAGCCACAGCCAGCTCTCCCCACTGTTCCCCCTCCCTCTTTCCCCTCCTCCTTTCCCCTCACCCCTCTTCCCTCCCATCCCCTCACCTTACTTTTCTCTAACATCCCTCTGACCAGATGACTGTCCTCAACATTTCCACACACTGACCAACGTCCCAACCACTGCACAGCCGTACACGTTCTCATTCTCAAGTTGACAATAACTTAAAGACACAAACGCTGCCCCCTCTCTCTCTCTCTCTCTCTCTCTCTCTCTCTCTCTCTCTCTCTCTCCCCCTCTCTCTCCCCCTCTTTCTCTCTCCCTCTCTCTTCCTTTCTCTCACTCTCTCTACCTCTTAATTCAATTCAAAAGGCTTTATTGGCATGGGAACTATGTTTACATTGCTAAAGCAAGTGGAATAGATAATAAACTATTCTCTCTCTCTCCTTCCAAACCTCTGCTATCATCAAGTGGTTTCTCCTCACCAGAGAACAGATCCAGGGTTATGTCAGAGGCTCTCTGTTGAGAAAACATCTGTGGTTCAATCTGTTCCACCATTTGTTGAAGTCTGATTTACTGGTGTTCCAGCTTTAAACCTCAAGTACACAGAACACTAACCATTATGTGAAATAATAGCTATTTATCAAATGTTGTTTAATTATTGCTTCCAGCTAAATAAATAGATGACCTCAGAATTATTGCAGGAAGCAAGCTGAGTGTTTTGGAACTGTCTTTTGGAACTGTCTATTTGAAGTGTCTTGACACCTAAACAGTGATACAAACTATAGCCATCTCCAATCTACGTCATATCTTTGTATGTTTTATCTTTATCTATCTTTTATCAGCATATGAAATATTCCCATGACCTTTTCTGCAGAGGCTGAGATGATGAGACTTCTCACGATTCAAGAGGGATGTCACCACATACAACCCCAAACTGAAGAGGGTGTCCCCATCTATTTCTATGGATGTCACCACATACAACCCCAAACTGAAGAGGGTGTCCCCATCTATTTCTATGGATGTCACCACATACAACCCCAAACTGAAGAGGATGTCCCCATCTATTTCTATGGATATGGATGTCACCACATACAACCCCAAACTGAAGAGGGTGTCCCCATCTATTTCTATGGATGTCACCACATACAACCCCAAACTGAGCTCCCCTACTCACAGCCTGAATGAGAGTCACTGATGAGTCATCTCTCCCTTCAATTGATCACAATGATATCATTGTGGAGGAACCCTTCACATCAGCAGTGAAATCCCAACAGGCAGCCTAGTGGTTAAGCACATTGGGCCAGTACGAAAGGGCGCTGGTTTGAATCCCCAATCGACAGTTGAAAAATCAGTTGATGTAGGAGCACTTAACCCTAGTTACTCTGGATACCGGCGTCTGCTAAATGATACAAATGTATGCATTCCAGAACCTCAACGCAAATTCATATAGGACAGAATGTTGAGGAGATCAACATTTTGACCGACCCAGCAAGACGTTTCCTTGGTTTATTTGCACCAGGTCTACACCATTACTCATCATGAGGGGTTGATGGCTTCATTTAAGAGCTGAATGATAAATGTGCTTCCATCTTTGTGCCAGGGACAAAGGACCCTCCCCCAGGACGTCCTGCCACTGTCTATGGAGAATGGAGCAAAACAGTTTGTCACATGCCAAATTACCAGGTACACATGAAGAATAACCATGATTTAGGATTGAGAAAAAGGAGAGAGATACAGAGACAGAGAGAGAGAGCAAAGAGCAATTCTGGCATACCTTTCAGTGAGGGGCAAACAGACTCTCCAGGTTTCCAGGGTCTTGGCACAGCAAACTAAAAGCCACTTTAACTTAGCTCAGAGAACACCATGCATTGAGTGAAAGATATTTATCTGGATCAACATGTAAAACTCCTGGTGGTTAATGTTAAAGCAAGGTAGGTAAGAAAACTAATCCTAGCTTGACCAAAACACAAAGAAAAAACAAAGAGTCACTTTTCGGACCATGACACCAACAAAAAAGCCCCAAAGCCACTTTTCCTCTCATAATATAGACAATGACAGAGTCACAAAATGCCTGAAGATGAAAAAAATACTCCCAGGAATAGAGGCTGTTTCTTTCAGACAATAGAGGAGATATTATCCATTCAGATGTAGGCGGCTGGAAGGCCCCATTCAGTCGTTCAGAGAAAGCCCTCCAGAAACAGAAGAGGCAGTTGACCTTGTCGTCTGCTCTGCTTCCTGGGACAGGGTGTGTGTGTGTCCCACCATCCCAGCCTTTCCTGCTTCCTCCAGTCCAGAATAGCAGAACCGTCTGTCCCAATCCACACTGTGAAACAGTGAACAACCAAACATACCTCAGTGCTTTCTCAGTCAAGAGGAGGAAGTAATGTAGAAACACCTAGGGTGTATTTCCTGCCAGTTTCCTTCCTTCCCAATTGACCTATTGACCTTCCATTGTGGGGATAATGGAGATATTTCAGCGCCGTGCCAGGCCATCGGACATGCTCTGAGTGAATGATGCCTTGGCTGGTATTCAGATGTCCGCAGCCTTTCGAGTCAATGTAACTAATGAAGGGTTTATGCAGTAACCTTTGCCACTGTCACACACAAACACACACTCACGCTGTCGTCCAATCCACCCATCTCCCCATTGTTCACGCCCTGGCCATAGATTTGGCGGTGTGTGTGTTTTGGTTCTATGTTGTTTTTCTATGTTGGTTTGGGTTCCCAATGAGAGGCAGCTGTTAGTCGTCTCTAATTGGGAATCCTATTTAGGTTCCTTTTCCCACCTGCATTGTGTAGTTGTGTGTGTGTGTACCGGCACCAGCTTCTCACAGAGTTGTTTATTGTTTTTTTTGCCAGTTGGCATTTATTAAAGTATGTATACTGGAAACCTCACTGCGTCTTGGTCCGCTCCTTCCCAAGACCGTGACACATTGCCTCCCCTAGACAAAACAGAAAGCAGTGTCCCTCGACTCCCCAAGACAAAACAGAAAGCAGTGTCCTTCGACTCCCCTAGACAAAACAGAAAGCAGTGTCCTCGACTCCCTAGACAAAACAGAAAGCAGTGTCCCTCGACTCCCCAAGACAAAACAGAAAGCAGTGGAAAGCAGTGTCCCTCCCTAGACAAAACAGAAAGCAGTGTCCCCCTCTAGACAAAACAGAAAGCAGTGTTCCTCGACTCCCTAGACAAAACAGAAAGCAGTGTCCCTCGACTCCCCTAGACAAAACAGAAAGCAGTGTCCCTCGACTCCCCTAGACAAAACAGAAAGCAGTGTCCCTCGACTCCCCAAGACAAAACAGAAAGCAGTGTCCCTCGACTCCCATAGACAAAACAGAAAGCAGTGTCCCTCGACTCTAGACAAAACAGAAAGCAGTGCACTCCCTCAAGACAAAACAGAAAGCAGTGTCCCTCGACTCCCCAAGACAAAACAGAAAGCAGTGTCCCAGAAAGCAGTGTCCCTCGACTCCCCAAGACAAAACAGAAAGCAGTGTCCCTCGACTCCCCAAGACAACAGAAAGCAGTGTCCCTCGACTCCCCTAGACAAAACAGGTTTACAAGTCAAAGAGGTGCTATCTCAGACACGTGTATTTTCCTGTATTCAAAGAGGTGTCTATTTTCCTGTGCCGGATAACATCATTCACATACTGTAGGTGTCTATCAGAGCTGTGTATTAGAGGAGGGATGATGTGTTAATGTGGTCATTGACGTGCTCAGATGGACGACCATGTTGTTAAGTGTTTGAAGTAGCACAGTAGAGATAGCCAGAGTTAGCTCCTAATGAGACATTAACTACCAGTGCTCTGCACCTCACACAGGTCAGATCACTACTGGGATAGATAGGGGATAAAGTCCCATGGCTCATCAGTCAGGACCCTGGCCATGACCCCACTCTCAGAGGGTGTCTCAGGGGGAGTTGGGATATGCACAAAACACATTTCTAATTAACACGTATTAATACACACTGGTACATGTGTAAAACAGGACAACTCCAATCACATTTTATTGGTCACATACACATATTTAGCAGATGTTGTTGTGGGTGTAGCGAAATGCTTACAGTGCAGTAATATCTAACAATTAACAACAATACACACAAATCTAAAGTAAAAGAATGGAATTAAGAAATATATCAATATTAGGACGAGCAATGTCGGAGTGGCATTGACTAAAATACAGTAGAATAGAATACAGTATATACAGATGAGATGAGTAAAGCAGTATGTAAACATTATTAAAGTGACTAGTGATTCCAAATCCAATCACCCACTTAATGATGATTTTATCAGAAGCCATTTCCTCATCATCCCTTATAATACAAGAACCTTTCCACTGAACATGTAGATTATTATGTTCTGTAGTTCAGTTTGGTGAGATAAAATATAGATTATTATGTTCTGTAGTTCAGTTTGGTGAGATAAAATATAGATTATTATGTTCTGTAGTTCAGTTTTGTGAGATAAAATATAGATTATTATGTTCTGTAGTTCAGTTTGGTGAGATAAAATATAGATTATTATGTTCTGTAGTTCAGTTTGGTGAGATAAAATATAGATTATTATGTTCTGTAGTTCAGACTGGTGAGATAAAATATAGATTACTATGTTCTGTAGTTCAGTTTGGTGAGATAAAATATAGATTATTATGTTCTGTAGTTCAGTTTGGTGAGATAAAATATAGATTACCACACAGCCTCCTCAGCCCCGTAACCTAACCTGTCCCCCGTCTGACTGTAACCAAAACAGCCTCCTCAGCCCCCTAACCTAACCTGTCCCCTGTCTGACTGTAACCACAACAGCCTCCTCAGACCCCTAACCTAACCTGTCCCCTGTCTGACTGTAACCACAACAGCCTCCTCAGACCCCTATCCTAACCTGTTCCCTGGCTAGTGACCCTACTATTTACCCCTGTCTGGGTCTTCCTCCTCCATTGGAATGCAGATTGCCTTGTCATTCACTTTCCCTGCATTGTCAAGGTCCTCCTCAGGAGTTCACACAGTTCACACAGTTCACACGCAGTTTCACACACACACACACACACACACACACACACACACACACACACACACACACACACACACACACACACACACACACACACACACACACACACACACACACACACACACATTCTCATCTCCATTCACATCCATTATCATCTACTATTCAAGCCCTATTCACATTCTCAAAGACATATCACTTCTGTGTGTGTGTGTGCTTGACTCACTACTGCATATCAGTGCCATAGAGGTGTTTCTTTGTGACCTTCCCAGTTCAGTGTTAATATTTAGTGAGACTCTGAAAGGTACAATAACCATCTGTGTGTGAGGCCTCTGATTGTAAAGCAGAGAGCTGTGTGCCAAGTCTTAAAGGTCCCTGTCAACGGTGGAGTGTTATCAACACCTCCACCTCAACAGAAACTGCAATAAAACCCAGTACAACTTAATAAAACCCAGTACAACTTAATAAAACCCAATACAACTTAATAAAACGCAATAAAACTTTATAAAACCCAATACAACTTAACAAAACACAAAACAACTGAATAAAACCCAATACAACTTAATAAAACCCAGTACAACTTAATAAAACCCAATACAACTTAATAAAACCCAATACAACTTAATTAAACCCAATACAACTTAACAAGCCCTAATACAACTTAATAAAACCCAAAACAACTTAACAAAACCCAATACAACTTAACACAACTGCAACCCAAGATACTTAATTAACAAACAACTATAACAACCCAATACAACTTTAAATAATAAGGCACCAATACAACCCAAAACAACTTAATTAATATACAACTTCCCCGTACAACTTAATACAACCAGATACAACTTAACAAACCCAATACAACTTAACACAACCCAATACAACTTAACACAACTTAACCCAATAATACTTTAAACTTAATAATACACAACTTAATGTAAACCATACAACTTAACAAACCCAATACAACTTCCCAAACCTACAACTTAATTACTTAATACACAACTTCAATACAACTTAATAAAACCCAATACAACTTAATAAAACAAAACCCAATACAACTTAATTAAACCCACAACTTAATTAAACCCAATACAACTTAATTAAACCCAATTCAACTTAATAAAGCCCAATACAACTTAACAAACCCAATACAACTTAATTAAACCAAATACAACTTAACAAACCCTAATACAACTTAATAAAACCCAATACAACTTAACAAAACCTAATACAACTTAATAAAACCCAATACAACTTAATTAACCAAATACAACTTAATAAAACCCAATACAACTTAACAAAACCCAATACAACTTCTAATAATAATAACCCACAACTTAATAAAACCCAATATAACTTATTAAAAACCAATACAACTTAACAAACCCTAATACAACTTAATAAGGCACAACTTAAACCCTAAATACACTTAATAAAACCCACAACTTAACAAAACCCAATACAACTTTAATAACCCACTTAACCCACTAATTGTTAATTTAATATACAACTGACAACCCTAATACAACTTAATAAACAATACAACTTAAAACCCAACCCAAAACTTAATACTCCACTACCCTCTAATACAACTTAACAAACCCTAATACAACTTAATAAAACTCAATACAACTTAATAAAACCCAATACAACTTAACAAGCCAAATTCAACTTAACAAAACCAAAACAACTTAACCCTCCCTAATACAACTATTAATAAAACCCAGTACAACACAAATTAATACAACTTAACAAACCCTAATACAACTTAATAAAACCCAATACAACTTAATAAACCCAGTACAACTTAATAAAACCCAATACAACTTAATACAACCCAATACAACTTAATTAAACCCAATTCAACTTAACAAGCCCTAATACAACTTAATAAAACCCAAAACAACTTAACAAAACCCAATACAACTTAACAAACCCAATTCAACTTAACAAAACCCAACACAACTTAACAAACCCTAATACAACTTAATAAAACTCAATACAACTTAATAAAACCCAATACAACTTAACAAACCACATTCAACTTAACAAAACCCAAAACAACTTAACAAACCCTAATACAACTTAATAAAACCTAATACAACTTAACAAAACCCAATACAACTTAATAAAATTATCCCACTATAGAGTTTAAAGGTTCAACCAAATAGCACAGCGGGTTACTGCAGGTTTCCCATTCACTCACAGCAGAGACGGGAGTCCCCAGACAACCTAGGTTGACATCCATGTAATGGAGTATGAATGAGGTGAATCAAGAATGAAAATACAATATATTCTCCAATGAAAGAAAGCCATCCTGGGTTACTCTGTCTTCGACATCCATAAATGAGGTGAATCAAGTATGAAAATATGTTATAGACCACACTGAGTTTATACATGTGTCTTTTCCCCAATAAAAGAAAGACAATCTAAATGAAAAAAGGACTTGCAAATTATATTATCTATCCCATGCCACTCTAAGCTTTGCTGTCCCTGCAGGCTACAGTGCAGTACATGAAGAGACATCGATTTCACCCTCTAGTTAGTAGTTAAAGGTCCTGGGCAGAGTTGAGAAACAATGGTGGCTAAGTGGAGCTTATAGAGAAAGTTATTTTATACCGGGTCATTACTTTGTCCCTCTAAAAGAGTGTGACGATCTCCTCTATAGCTGTAGAGAATTAGAATGGAGTGAGGTTAGCAACTTCACACACTGTTACTACTTCACTAAAGAACTAATAAGGATCTGTCGTCCTGTTGAGGAATTCACCTTCACAGAACTCTAATGACTGCATTAGTGGATGGAGGGAGCTTCCCATCATAAAGTTTAGGAAATGGACACCCACATCTTGTTAATAGATCAATTCAATGCTCTTGTGCCATTTACCAACCGGTTGGTTTGACTAATCAACCAGTCTGAACTGGTTTTGAGGGGGTTAGAAATCCCATTCTGTTTAGGGAAGGTGGGGACACATTGTGGACCCTAAACTAGTGTGTAAGCTGTCAGGTTGAGGACAGGTCTGTGTGGGACAGCTATGGAGGACAGGGTTACTGTCAGGATGAGGACAGGTCTGTGTGGGACAACTATAGAGGACAGGGTTACTGTCAGGATGAGGACAGGTCTGTGTGGGACAACTATAGAGGACAGGGTTACTGTCAGGATGAGGACTGTGTGGGACAGCTATAGAGGACAGGGTTACTGTCAGGATGAGGACAGGTCTGTGTGGGACAACTATAGAGGACAGGGTTACTGTCAGGTTGAGGACTGTGTGGGACAACTATAGACAGAAGACTGTCAGGATGAGGACAGGTCTGTGTGGGACAACTATAGAGGACAGGGTTACTGTCAGGATGGGGACAGGTCTGTGTGAGCATATAGACAGGACACTGTCAGGATGAGGACAGGTCTGTGTGGGACAACTATAGAGGACAGGGTTACTGTCAGGATGAGGACAGGTCTGTGTGGGACAACTATAGAGGACAGGGTTTCTGTCAGGTTGAGGACAGGTCTGTGTGGGACAACTATAGAGGACAGAGTAGACTGTCAGGATGAGGACAGGTCTGTGTGGGACAACTATAGAGGACAGGGTTACTGTCAGGATGAGGACAGGTCTGTGTGGGACAGCTTTAGAGGACAGGGTTACTGTCAGGATGAGGACAGGTCTGTGTGGGACAGCTATAGAGGACAGGGTTACTGTCAGGATGAGGACAGGTCTGTGTGGGACAACTATAGAGGACAGGGTTACTGTCAGGATGAGGACAGGTCTGTGTGGGACAACTATAGAGGACAGGGTTACTGTCAGGTTGAGGACAGGTCTGTGTGGGACAACTATAGAGGACAGGGTTACTGTCAGGATGAGGACAGGTCTGTGTGGGACAACAGGGTTACTGTCAGGATGAGGACAGGTCTGTGTGGGACAACTATAGAGGACAGGGTTACTGTCAGGATGAGGACAGGTCTGTGTGGGACAACTATAGAGGACAGGGTTACTGTCAGGTTGAGGACAGGTCTGTGTGGGACAGCTATAGAGGACAGGGTTACTGTCAGGATGAGGGGCTGTCAGGATGGGGACAGGTCTGTGTGGGACAGCTATAGAGGACAGGGTTACTGTCAGGATGAGGACAGGTCTGTGTGGGACAACTATAGAGGACAGGGTTACTGTCAGGATGAGGACAGGTCTGTGTGGGACAACTATAGAGGACAGGGTTACTGTCAGGTTGAGCAGGACAACTATAGAGGACAGAGAAGACTGTCAGGATGAGGACAGGTCTGTGTGGGACAACTATAGAGGACAGGGTTACTGTCAGGATGGGGACAGGTCTGTGTGGGACAGCTATAGAGGACAGGGTTACTGTCAGGATGAGGACAGGTCTGTGTGGGACAACTATAGAGGACAGGGTTACTGTCAGGATGAGGACAGGTCTGTGTGGGACAGCTTTAGAGGACAGGGTTACTGTCAGGATGAGGACAGGTCTGTGTGGGACACTATAGAGGACAGGGTTACTGTCAGGATGAGGACAGGTCTGTGTGGGACAACTATAGAGGACAGGGTTACTGTCAGGATGAGGACAGGTCTGTGTGGGACAGCTATAGAGGACAGAGTAGACTGTCAGGATGAGGACAGGTCTGTGTGGGACAACTATAGAGGGTTACTGTCCGGATGGGGACAGGTCTGTGTGGGACAACTATAGAGGACAGGGTTACTGTCAGGATGGGGACAGGTCTGTGTGGGACAGCTATAGAGGACAGGGTTACTGTCAGGATGGGGACAGGTCTGTGTGGGACAACTATAGAGGACAGGGTTACTGTCAGGATGAGGACAGGTCTGTGTCGGACAGCTATAGAGGACAGGGTTACTGTCAGGATGAGGACAGGTCTGTGTGGGACAGCTTTAGAGGACAGGGTTACTGTCAGGATGAGGACAGGTCTCTGTGGGACAAATATAGAGGACAGAGTAGACTGTCAGGATGAGGACAGGGTTACTGTCAGGATGAGGACAGGTCTGTGTGGGACAACTATAGAGGACAGGGTTACTGTCAGGATGAGGACAGGTCTGTGTGGGACAACTATAGAGGATAGGGTTACTGTCAGGATGAGGACAGGTCTGTGTGGGACAACTATAGAGGACAGGGTTACTGTCAGGATGAGGACAGGTCTGTGTAGGACAGAAACAGAGAACAGGGTAGACTGGAGAGACCATGACTTTGGGTTCACTCATACTGAGAGAGAAGGGGGTTTCAAGTCAGCTGCACAGAGAGGGATCACCTTTTCAACAGCAGAGAGAGAGATGACCTTTTCAACAGCAGAGAGAGGGATCACCTTTTCAACAGCAGAGAGAGGGATCACCTTTTCAGCAGCAGAGAGAGATCACCCTTTCAACAGCAGAGAGAGGATCACCTTTTCAACAGCAGAGAGAGGATCACCTTTTCAGCAGCAGAGAGAGATCACCTTTTCAGCAGCAGAGAGAGGGATCACCTTTTCAGCAGTAGAGACAGGATCACCTTTCAACAGGGATCACCACTTCAGCTGCAGAAATCATATCATATTTTCAGCAGAGACAAAGGTCAGAGTGACTTCTAGACTCGTTAAGTGGAATGTGTCAGTTAACAATATTACATTAGACTGACTGAGAGACAGAGGACAGGGAGTTGGCACAGGGCTACTAAACAGCTAATAAAAACCTGTATAGGTCTTTAGGAGAGAGAGAGAAAGAGAGAACCAGAGTCAGGGAGACAGAGAGAGAGAGAGAGAGAGAGAGAGAGAGAGAGAGAGAGAGAGAGAGAGAGAGAGAGAGAGAGAGAGAGAGAGAGAGAGAAAGAAAAACGAGAGAAAGCCTGAGATGACAAGCAAGAGGCTTTATTAAGGACCAAGTTTACTTTGGACCCCCACAGAGTTTTAGACATCTCAAAAGTCCTTTTAGAGAGAAATAATCCCATTGAAAAGTTTATTTCTGTAGAGTGAAATCTGTTGAGTAACATTTCTGTAGAGTGGGACACCAGTTAAGCATGTAACTCATGTATCAATGAGTTAGCTATGCCCCCCACCGTGCATCCTGTGAAGCATTATTTCAGACATTCATTCAAGATGAGCAGACCACCCGGCCAAACAGGATCTAACCCAGAGTGTAGTAGAGTACAGTGAACCTCCATAGGGAACACCCGGCCAAACAGGATCTAACCCAGAGTTTAGTAGACTACAGTGAAGCTCCATAGGAACACCTGCCAAACAGGATCTAAACCAGAGTTTAGTAGAGTACAGGGAACACAAACAGGATCTAACCCAGAGTTTAGTAGACTACAGTGAAGCTCCATAAGAAAACACCCGGCCAAATAGGATCTAACCCAGAGTTTAGCAGAGTACAGTGAACCTCCATAGGGAACACCCGGCCAAACAGGATCTAACCCAGAGTTTAGTAGACTACAGTGAAGCTCCATAGGGAACACCCGGCCAAACAGGATCTAACCCAGAGTTTAGTAGACTACAGTGAAGCTCCATAAGAAACACCCGGCCAAACAGGATCTAACCCAGAGTTTAGCAGAGTACAGTGAACCTCCATAGGGAACACCCGGCCAAACAGGATCTAAACCAGAGTTTAGTAGAGTACAGTGAAGCTCCATAGAGAACACCCGGCCAAACAGGATCTAACCCAGAGTTTAGTAGAGTACAGTAAACCTCCATAGGGAACAATACTCAGAGGAGTAAAGGAACCATGCTTCAACATCTCCCTAATTATAACCATTTAACTCTCCTTCCAAATGAGCACCAAAACATCTGCTTCTCATAACAAGGTGACTGGGATTAGTAGGGACATACACACACAAGCACGCACACAGCACGGACACGAACACGCACATGCAAGGATGCACACAAGCACACCGGGGACACACCACAGTCAGCGTCAAGGGAGAGGAAGAAAAGCTGACAATAATAACAGATGAGAACTGAACTCAGGTCTGTTTTCATAATGGAGAAAATATGGTGTGGTGTTTGGGCTGCTATTTGACTATAACAGATAAGAACTGAACTCAGGTCTGTTTTCATAATGGAGAAAATATGGTGTGGCGTTTGGGCTGCTATTTGATTATAACAGATAAGAACTGAACTCAGGTCTGTTTTCATAATGGAGAATATATAGTGATGCATTTGGTCTGCTATTTGATTATAACAGATAAGAACTGAACTCAGGTCTGTTTTCATAATGGAGAAAATATAGTGATGTATTTAGGCTGCTATTTGATTATAACAGATGAGAACTGAACTCAGGTCTGTTTTCATAATGGAGAAAATATGGTGTGGCGTTTGGGCTGCTATTTGATTATAACAGATAAGAACTGAACTCAGGTCTGTTTTCATAATGGAGAAAATATGGTGTGGCATTTGGGCTGCTATTTGATTATTGTTATTTCTGGCTCTAGACTTTATTAATAAATGAACTGAGACAGATGTTCAACACTTTTCATTCTGTTGTTGTGGTTCATGTGTTTCTCTTCCTGCTAAGAAATTATTTCCGTCTCCTATTTCAGCTGAGATAATAGAAACGGAGCGGCATGTTAAAATAACACGTCATTCACAGTTCATTTAGAAAACAAATGACATTAGAATCTAAATGAAAACTGGAATACGTGGGAACCCCTCTACAAGCCAAAACATCTCATGGCATATCATGCTCAGATTGGTGTGGGTGTGTGTGGGTGTGTGTGTGTGCACGCCTGCATGCTTGTGTGTGTGGTTGTGTGAGTGTGGGTATCTGTGTCTGCATGTGTGTGTGTGTGTGTGTGTGTGTGTGTGTGTGTGTGTGTGTGTGTGTGTGTGTGCGTGCCTGTGTGTCTGTGTGTGTGGTTGTGTGAGTGTGGGTATCTGTGTCTGCGTGTGTGTGTGTTTGTGTGTGTGTGTGTGTGTGTGTACGTGCGTGCCTGTGTGTTGCATCACCCTAATTCTACTCCATAATGACTCCCTCCATAGCTGTCTCTCCTGTACCATGTTAGAATGTAGGCCAGGGACCAGGCTCTGTGTATACACAGTCATAATGATATGCCTCCAGGGAGGAGAGAGCAGAGCAGAGTCACTCAAGTGGAACAAATACACACTGCCCTGTTACACATTGTGGTCACTTTCCCATATTGCACAAGCCATGACAGAAAGGTGGGAACCCGATGACCAACCTACATGTAAACATTGCTGGCTCGCTGGCTTCTACACATAGTTTGCTGAGTTTCCAGGTTGCCCTAGATGTTTCCAGGTTGCCCTAGATGTTTCCAGGTTGCCCTAGATGTTTCCAGGTTGCCCTAGTTGTTTCCAGGTTGCCCTGGATGTATCCAGGTTGCCCTAGATGTTTCCAGGTTGCCCTGGATGTTTCCAGGTTGCCCTGAATGTTTCCAGGTTGCCCTAGATGTTTCCAGGTTGCCCTAGTTGTTTCCAGGTTGCCCTGGATGTTTCCAGGTTGCCCTAGATGTTTCCAGGTTGCCCTGGATGTTTCCAGGTTGCCCTAGATGTTTCCAGGTTGCCCTAGTTGTTTCCAGGTTGCCCTGGATGTATCCAGGTTGCCCTAAATCCACTTCAATCACTGTAGATGAAGGAGAGGAGACAGGTTAAAGAAGGATTTTTAACCATTGAGACAACTGAGACATGATTTGTATATGTGTGCCATTCAGAGGGTCTGGTAGTAGGTACCAGGAGGACCGGTTTGTATTGAGAACTGTAACGCTGCTGGGTTTTTCACGCTCAACAGTTTCTTGTGTGTATCAATAATGGTCCACCACCCAAAGGACATCCAGCCAACTTGACACAACTGTGGGAAGCACTGGAGTCAACATGGGCCTGCATCCCTGTGGAACGATTTCGACACCTTGTAGAGTCCATGCCTAATGTTCGGTATACTCAGTGTATAACAATGTTATGGTATAATATCCAGGACAATGCTTTACTCTGTGTTATACTGTATATGTAGGTTAAGTCATGCTATAAATGACACAGAGAAGGAGAGAGAGAGAGTGTGTTTGTGTGTGTGAGAGGGAGAGAGAGAGAGAGAGAGAGAGAGAGAGAGAGAGAAAAAGAAAAAGAGAAAGAGAAAGAGAAAGAGAAAGAGAAAGAGAAAGAGAGACATGAGTTTGGCACGTCTCTGTCACAGCAGGATTCCACAACAAGTCACTAGTAGTCAGGCTGAGGGGCACTGTTATTATAGACCTGGAGAAGAGAACTCTCTCTGTCTATCTCTCTCTCTCTCACACACACAGACACTCTCTCTCTCTCTCCTCCTCTCTCTCTCTTTCTCTCTCTCTCTTTCTGTATCAGGTATCAAGGTAAGACCCAGATGCAGACCATGTCAAAGGAACAATGTTTACTACAGCAATAGGGGCAAAGGTACAGGACGGCAGGCAGGCTCAGGGTCAGGTAAGGCAGAGGTCGGTAATCCAGAAGTGGGGCAAAGGTACAGGACGGTAGGCAGGCTCAGGGTCAGGGGCAGGCAGCGTGGTTATGCGGGTGGGTACAGAGTCAGGACAGGCAAGGGTAAAAAACCATAAGGACAAGAAAAGAGAGACTGGGGAAAAGCAGGAGCTGACCCAAAAACGCTTGTTGGCTTGACAAACAAGATGAACTGGCAACAGACAAACAGAGAACACAGGTATAAATACACAGGGGATAATGGGGAAGATGGGCAACACCTAGAGGGGGTGGAGACAATCACAAAGACAGGTGAAACAGATCAGGGTGTGACACTCTGTCTCTCTCTCTCTCTTTCTCCTCTCGCTCTGTCACCGAGCCATACTATCATCAGTTGGCCACACGGTCTGCAAGTTCTCACTCACCGAATGTCTGGACACTCTTCAACACAACAGAAACACAGGCTCATGATAGTCCTCAACAGATGGAGACAGGGGGATATGAAGGAGACTTCATGAGGAGAGAGTGTAGACAGGGGTTTCCCCTCTCAATCAAACCACAGGGTTTCATCTAAGGAACAGAACATGGCAGTGTACCATGTAATGACGCGTATCTGCGGCAGGTGGACTAACGGGGTGTATTATTGAAAGGGAAGTTTTCAGACCCCCAGGGGATTCTCCGGAGGAAATGCACATGGACGCACACACACACACACACACACACACACACACACACATAGTTGACTGGCTTTGGATAATGACAGTTCCCCTGATTTAGATCCTGGTTTCAGTCTGGTTTCAGTCTGGTTTCCAGTCTGGTTTCAGTATGGTTTCAGTCTGGTTTCCAGTCTGGTTTCAGTGGGTTTAGTAGTATTAACACACAAGACATTTATTTATCACATCATTAATGGAACTGTTAGTATTGTTTTGAAAGAGAAGTCGGAAAGCCCAGGCTTTTATCATCTAACCTTACCATCATGGCAGCTCCATGGACATACCAGTATATCATTACACCACTCTCTCTGTCTCTCTCTCTCTGAAATAGAATGGTTGTAGACAAGGAGGATATTCCGGTACTTGATTACAGACCCCAATAAACAAAGATAGTTTGTGTTTGATAGAAAGAAAACTGAGTACTGTGGTTCTGCATCACAGTAAAAGTACACATCTCTCACCAAAATGGTGGGCACCTCAATCTGTCTAAATACTTTTCTATCCACAGTACCAACACTGTAGTTTTTTTTTAACCTTTATTTAACTAGGCAAGTCAGTTAAGAACAAATTCTTATTTACAATGACAGCCTACTGGGGAACAGTGGGTTAACAGCCTTGTTCAGGGGCAGAACAACAGATTTTTACCTTGTCAGCTCAGGGGTTCGATCCAGCAACCTTTCGGTTACTGGCCCAACACTCTAACCACTAGGCTACCTGCCGCCCTGTAGTGAAACTATGGTAACCACAACTACCTTGTTTACCAGGCTACCAGTACTGTAGCTACAGCACAGTTCTGTTCTATGAAATGCTGTGATCTGAAATACTGTGATCTGAATTACTGTGGTCTGAAATACTGTGATCTGAAATACTGTGATCTGAAATACGGTGATCTGAAATGCTGTGCAGATACTGCTTTAGTACTGGGTTAGTAATGTGTTAGTACTGCGTTAGTATTGTGTTAGTACTGCGTTAGTATTGTGTTAGTACTGTGTTAGTACTGTGTTAGTACTGTGTTAGTACTGCATTAGTACTGCGTTAGTACTGCGTTAGTATTGTGTTAGTACTGTGTTAGTACTGTGTTAGTACAAACCCTCTTTGACTTCATTAGTATAATACGGTCCTTCCTGAAACAGACAGGGTGGCATCATCATCTGATGAAATCGGACCAATCAGAGCATTTCCCTTCTGGACAATCAGCTGCCGGTCCCCTGGTAAACACTTTGAGACAAACTGGAGATCCACTGATGATACAGCATCACACTTCTCCCTACAGGCCACTCATCAGGGTAATGGAGGTTGTGAGAGGGAAGGATGGAGGGGGTGAATAAGAGCTGTGCAGGAGTCAGCTGAGGACTTTAGTAGAAGAAGAGAGAATAGAGGGGAGAGAGAGAGAGAGAGAGAGAGAGAGAGAGAGAGAGAGAGAGAGAGAGAGAGAGAGAGAGAGAGAGAGAGAGAGAGAGAGAGATGGAGAGAGAGATGGAGAGAGAGAGAGAGAGAGAGAGAGAGAGGGAGAGAGAGAGAGAGAGAGAGAGAGAGCAGGGGTTTCTAATTAGACTTGAGTGAGGACGTTCAGCTCATGAGCTTTTCTTAGCTTGTCATGATGATGGCCACATGAGACACATTAGAAAAGGCAGAAGTCCTGTTTAATCCAATGAACCCACTTCTACACAGACTCCTTCCTCCTTCTCAACTCACAATATCCAATCAGAGAGTGTTATCGTTGAGCATTCAGATCAGGAGAATATATCTTTCTATCAGTACCTTCACAATCAAAAGAAACCCCCTTCCAAAGGTCCTATACTTTACAGCGCTGTTCCTTACCCTGGGAGATCCTTTTACTCAAAGTAATGATGTGGTTGTCATAAACTTTCCCATGTCTTTACATTTATGACTGCATGCCTAGCTGCTCTGTTTACCTCCAGCATCGTCTTTAATCACCTTGCTCTCATAACAATCATCTTTAATGTCTAAATAACTAGTGTGTGTGTGTGGGGTGCGTGTGTGTGTGTGTGTGTGTGTGAAATCACAGACGTCCTTTAATCATCTTCCAATATAAATAGTGTGTATAGGTAATTAACACGGTGCCAAATTGACTTGCACCCCGAGGCATGAATTAAAAACTCCCCAAAACACATCACATATCAGTTTAGAACGACGTGCTGGTGGCATCTTACCGACAGGCAGAAAACTGCTGTTATCTTACAGACAGGCAGCAAACCGCTGTTATCTTACCGACAGGCAGCAAACTGCTGGCATCTTACAGACAGGCAGCAAACTGCTGGCATCTTACAGACAGGCAGCAAACTGCTGGCATCTTACAGACAGGCAGCAAAATGCTGGCATCTTACAGACAGGCAGCAAACTGCTGGCATCTTACAGACAGGCAGCAAACTGCTGTTATCTTACAGACAGGCAGCAAACTGCTGTTATCTTACAGACAGGCAGCAAACCAACCAACTTCTGAAAGTTTAGACACAGATTTGATCATAAACGTCATAGAAACTGTTTCCCTGAAATATGTATCTAAAGGATTTAACAAGTTCTCCAGTCCTGTTCCTCTCTGTGACACAGCCAGACCATAATATGAGGCTTGGGGAGCCAATGCGGCCGTCTTGGGTTGGGTTAGTGACCGCGGACAAGCAGAGCCCTGGTTCATGGTGATTAGAACAAGCCACAGCTCGTAGATGAGTCCCCTTTCATCACCCATGGTTTACGCCAGGCCAGGCCACTGAGCCGCTACCTTAGCATTCATTCTCCCACTACAGCTGATTCACATAGTCAACGATTGCTGATGAGTTGGTTATTTTAATCTGCTGTGAGTTAGAATAGGGTAGGACGTTATGTACTGAACCACACACACATGTTCTGCATGCACACACACACACACACACACACACACACACACACACACACACACACACACACACACACACACACACACACACACACACACACACACACACACACACACACACACACACACACACACACACACACACACACTCCTTCACTAGTTGTGCACACATCTCACTGCCCCTCTGTCAAACCCCAACTGACAGTGTTATTCCAACATTTCCACAACCCAGAGCTGGTCTGCCTGCCTGCCCCCATCCATTCCATGTTTTGCCCAGCCTCAGCCTGAGAACACAACTTGAGGGAATAGAAACTTTCCAGGAGTGTTTTGAGGTTAGCAGTGATTTACATGGCCCTGCGTACAGATTCATTCCTCCATAAACAAACATGGCTCTGTGTACCTTACCTGGTCTGAGATATTACTGCAAACCAACTGAGGTGACACACACAACACAACACAACACACACACACAGCCCATGGAGATATAAAGCACAACTCCCCAGAACAGAAAGTATTATTAGAAGACAAAAGGAATACCTAGGCCTATATATTTTAAAAAAGAATACCTAGGCCTATAAATGTTTTAAAGGAATACCTAGGCCTATATATTTTATAAAGGAATACCTAGGCCTATATATTTTATAAAGGAATACCTAGGCCTATATATTTTAAAAAGGAATACCTAGGACTATATATTTTATAAAGAAATACCTAGGCCTATATATTTTAAAAAGCAATACCTAGGCCTTTATATTTATAAAGGAATATCTAGGTCTATATATTTTATAAAGGAATACCTAGGCCTATATATTTATAAAGGAATATCTAGGCCTATATATTAATAAAGGAATATCTAGGCCTATATATTTATAAAGGAATACCTAGGCTTATATATTTATAAAGGAATACCTAGGCCTATATATTTTATAAAGGAATACCTAGGCCTATATATTTATAAAGGAATACCTAGGCTTATATATTTTATAAAGGAATACCTAGGCCTATATATTTCATAAAGGAATACCTAGGCCTATATATTTATAAAGGAATACCTAGGCCTATATATTTATAAAGGAATACCTAGGCCTATATATTTATAAAGGAATACCTAGGCCTATATATTTATAAAGGAATACCTAGGCCTATATATTTTATAAAGAATACCTAGGCCTATATATTTATAAAGGAATACCTAGGCCTATATATTTTATAAAGGAACACCTAGGCCTATATATTTTATAAAGGAATACCTAGGCCTATATATTTTATAAAGGAATACCTAGGCCTGTATGTTTATAAAGGAATACCTAGGCCTATATATTTTATAAAGGAATACTTAGGCCTATATATTTTATAAAGGAATGCCTAGGCCTATATGTTTTATAAAGGAATACCTAGGCCTATATATTTTATAAAGGAATACTTAGGCCTATATATTTTATAAAGGAATGCCTAGGCCTATATGTTTTATAAAGGAATACCTAGGCCTATATATTTTATAAAGGAATACTTAGGCCTATATATTTTATAAAGGAATGCCTAGGCCTATATGTTTTAAAAAGGAATACCTAGGCCTATATATTTTATAAAGGAATACCTAGGCCTATATATTTTATAAAGGAATACCTAGGCCTATATGTTTAAGTGAGATATACCACAGATACTGTAACAATTAACAAAGGGCTCTGAAACTAATACTGTACCACTGCCAAGACCTCACGGAGGTTTAACTGTAAAAGCAGTGGTTTTAACAGGGGACCAAAGCAGAGGTCTGGTTCTATCTGCAGAGCGTGGCTCAGGACCAGACCAGTCCAGACCGGGGAGTCACTGAGTAAAAGGTTTTCCAGGAGTAAGGCCAAGAGCATCAAAACAAACTCCAGGTTGGATTTCCTCTCTGGGGTTTGTTCAGCAGCACATTGTGAAGGTTAAATACATAGATGTTTTAGTACATTGAACTGAAGCCTTGTAGGCTTTAGTCTCACAACATAATCTAAACATTACACCGGACTGGTGTTGCTTCATAAGCCGCCGACGCACAAAACATGTTTCCTGGAAGACGTTGGAGTTCTCAGAGCAGACTGTGTTTGTGACAACTCATAACTCAATGAAGGGGCATTATAGAAAGCCTGTTTGAACTGCACTTACTAACAAAATGCCAGTTCAGCTAAATGTGCACGTGAGATGGTCATTAAATCATATTTACACAATGTACCAAACAGGAACGGTGCTACAATGCCACAGTGATAAATAATGTTTAGTTGACAAGAGCACAAGTATTGCTTATGCTCATCGTCGTTGCCAGAGAGAAAGAACGCGCGCAAGAGAGAGCGACAGCGCTCCACACATGCATGTAGTCTAGCTGGAACATTCCAATCACCTGAGCTACACAGGAGCCTTCCATGTGGTCTTAATGGCTGATGTATTACCAGAGGAAGAGAGAGAGGCTTGGCATCACACTCAGCCCCACTGCTCCTTCAGCCCCTGGCTGCGTCCCAAATGGCACCCTGTTATCTATATAGCGCACCAGAAACCCTGGTCAAAAGAAGTGCACTCACTATATAAGGAATAGGATGCCATTTGGGACGCAGACCCTCCTCTCTGGTTGGCTGGCTGCCATTTGGCTCCATGGTGAAGAGACTCCGCTGGTCACATGATATCCCCCTGGGTCTGCTTTACCAGTTTGTTATTCACAACCGCCCAGGAGATGGGAGGGGCTAATAGGTGAGGGGAGGGGTTGAGCTGTATACCTGGGACTCAGTGTGACATAGACCTATAGCTGAAATGTTGTTACACTTAATTCTATTTTTTATTTAACCTTTACTTAACTAGTCAAGTCAGTTAAGAATTCTTATTTACAATTCTCATCTACTGGCCAAACCCTCCCCTAACCCGGATGACGCTGGGCCAATTGTGCGCCGCCCTATGGGACTCCCGATCACGGCCAGTTATGATACAGCCCGGGATCAAACCTGGGTCTGTAGTGAAGCCTCAAGCACTGCGATGCAGAGCCTTAGACCTCTACGCCACTCGGGAGGCCAAATGTGTGGAACTATTATGAGGGGAGAACAACTCATCTAAAACTGTTATCACTATTATGAGGGGAGAACAACTCATCTAAAACTGTTATCACTATTATGAGGGGAGAACAACTAATCTAAAACTGTTATCACTATTATGAGGGGAGAACAACTAATCTAAAACTGTTATCACTATTATGAGGGGAGAACAACTCATCTAAAACTGTTATCACTATTATGAGGGGAGAACAACTCATCTAAAACTGTTATCACTATTATGAGGGAGAACAACTCATCTAAAACTGTTATCACTATTATGAGGGGAGAACAACTAATCTAAAACTGTTATCACTATTATGAGGGGAGAACAACTAATCTAAAACTGTTATCTGGGAAAATATGATGAATGTATAAAACTGTGAGATGAACATGTTGTAGTGTCCTACAATATACATCTGAACTGCATGCAAAGTTATTTTACTGTAGTACACCACAGCTTGATGCTCTTACTGGAACATGTCCATAACAAATCTAAACTGCCACTAGGGGACCCCACTACCTTCATTACAGGTAGCTAAAAATGGTAACTTCAGCTGTATATTGTTTCCTAAACTATTTTGCCGAATTCGGCTATTAGTCTGTCAGTCAGTTGAAGCATTTGGTGTAAACACGAAAACCTCCACAGGACAAGTGCCTGGTGAGAAGTGTCAGTCAAGCGACACTGCCTTATATACACCCCTTCGCAGTTTTGATAGATCCTCTCTGGTCTGGAACACTTTGGTCCTTGTGAGGAAATGATAAAAAACTACTATTGAAGGAGGTGAAGTGTGTTTTGAGAGGTTTCGCTGAGAGATTTATTGCGAAAGGTCAAGATGGATAACAGCAGGACGGCTTCACGCGCCAAATAGCATGATATTATTCGTTATGTTCACTAAAGCAACCGCGTGTAAGGAGAGAGAGAGAGATGGTGTCGTCACCTGAGTGACAAGCAACAGCTGAATCCACACATCTGGAACATTAGGAGTCGCGCGGCACTCAAAATGACACCCACAAGCTAATGTCTATTTTCTGGCTTAAAGTTTCACAGTTTAAGTTTCTGTAATGTTTCAATTACTAGGAATAAGCAATATGCAATAGTTTATGACACAGACTTGTAGAGATTGTCAGAACACATTCATAGACTGTCTTCCATTCATAGAAAAAAAGCACGAATGACAGAAACACAATTTTCGCTTCAGGGGGGAAATTACATGTGGGCCAGATCTGCCTTCTACATTTCTATACTAAACAGGTCTGGAAAACAGCTGTATATTCAAACACATATTTCATGAAATGTGAAGGTAAAATAACATGAATCAGTAAAAGTATACTGGCTCGTGGGCTAGCCTAGATTCTCAACTCATAATTATAACAGTTAAATACTGGCACAGTTTCATCTTGCAACGTATAGCTGGAGTTGAAATTGCAATTTCATGCAATAGCAGCACAATTTCCAAGTATTGCAAAGTATAGTAAAGATTTAAATGGCAAGCTATTCCACTCCCCGACAGACAGACAGATCCGAAACTGATAGCTACTCACCAGAAAGATTGATTGAGCGGAGTTTTGGGTAGGGGTAAGGATATTCCGTTAATTGAGTAGAATAATATTCACGATTGGTGTCATCGGCGCCACTTTAATAGCACCTACAGTATTGTGTTCCTCCGTTCTAGTCTCACCGTGAAATATTCGAAGTTCGAATGAATAGAATGCAAAGCCTTTTCAGAACATCATATAGAGGGAAACGACACACAGACCAGCAGCGGCGTTGACTAAACAGCTCAGCTCGCGTTCTGGTGTTGGTACAGCACCACAAGTTAAAGCGCAGAGAGACTGACGAGCGGCGAGATGACATTAACTCTATACTCTCTGCCTATTGGCTTAAACAAGCAGCCCCACCAATCGCTCTACAGGCGGACATTCTTGGCAGTCTGGAAAACACGGCTGGTCTCTCCCTCTCACTTTACAGAAAAACCCTGTGCACTGCACACACACAAGCACGTTGAATACCTTTAAATGCGTAATTACACATTTGGACGTTTGGCTCTTAAATTGTTATTGCATTATCCATGTTGGTAACATACGGGGAAGCGTCTAAGCGTCTATGGTATAAATTAATGCTTTGGTTTTTCAACCCTCCACGTGTTTATGGTGTCGTGTTGACACTGTTTATCTTCACTACATATAGAAAGACTTCTATCTTCATGATTTGAGATAGGCACTGAATAGACTCCTATTTGACAATGTACACAATCAAATTATTGCAGATAAAGGACCTTACTAGACAAGATATGTAGACATGTCTTCCATGTAAACCTCACAGTGCCTTGGGGGAATTTTAATCCCTCTTGGGGGTGGTGATGTGTGGAAGGATCTGTCTACAAGGACATGCATGACAACCCTGTCTGTGTCTTACTGATACACTGTGTGTGTGTGTGTGTGTGTGCGTGTGTGCGTGTGTGTGTGTGTGTGTGTGCATTGACAACCCTGTTTGTGTCTCCCTGGCATTTTGACACTCAGGTTTCAAAGCAAAGTCCTCCTCACACACACACACACACACACACACACACACACACACACACACACACACACACACACACACACACACACACACACACACACACACACACACACACACACACACACACACACAGCTGAGGGGCCCCTGACCTAATTCACAGGGGTTGCCTGGCCTGCTGTCTATCTCTCTGCCAGGGCTTGCTCCCATATAAACTTTTCCACACCGGGCTCTTTTGTCATTGTGTTAGCAGTGAGAGGTGAAACCTCTCTCTCTTTAATCTGAGAGGCTAATCTTTCTATTCACTCACCTGCTGCGGCCCCCGCCACAATCCCCATCCCCGCCTCGCCCTCGGAAACGAAGAGCCCCAGAGCCGGCGACGGGAACTTGATCAGCTTTAGTGTCCCGGTTGCACTCATAGGGAAACTATTTCCCATTTACTGAGAGGAGAGTATATTAAAGGTACTCCTATACATTAGAGTATATTAAAGGTACTCCTATAAATTATAGTATATTAAAGGTACGCCTATAGTTTAGAGTATATTAAAGGTACTCCTATAGATTAGAGTATATTAAAGGTACTCCTATAGATTCAAGTATATTAAAGGTACTCCTATAGAGCAGAGTATATTAAAGGTACGCCTATAGTTTAGAGTATATTAAAGGTACTCCTATAGATTAGAGTATATTAAAGGTACTCCTATAGAGTAAAGTATATTAAAAGTACGCCTATAGAGGAGAGTATATTAAAGGTACTCCTATAGATTAGAGAATATTAAATGTACTCCTATACTGACCCAGGTCGTGACCCACTAACAAAGATTCACCCTCTCTTTTCTCCTCCATGTGAAAGCCATGGTATGTGGCTCCAGGTTTGGCCGGCACACCGAAACCAAAGCTGTCCATCATGTTCCGAGATTCCAAGATTCTGGTGTTCCGAAGCTCCTTGTGGTCTTCAGTGAAAACACATACCGAGAATCAGAGGGATTTCATAAACACCAGATTGGATGTGGATAGCAGGCCCGGTCATGGCTGTTATCTATCATAATTCCAAAGAGTTCTTGTGAATTTTCTCATGTCATCTCTTTATCTTATTGTGTCATCAGTTTTTATCGAAGTCAGGAGAGAGAGAGAGAGAGAGAGAGAGAGAGAGAGAGAGAGAGAGAGAGAGAGAGAGAGAGAGAGAGAGAGAGAGGATGCAGTGACATTTGTTATCACGTCACTGTCATCAGAATTTCACCCAAGCATCCGAGGCTCTCCAATCACACCGGCTTTAGTTTCCATACAATCAAATCAAATCACATTTTATTGGTAACGTACACGTGTTTAGCAGATGTTATTGAGGGTGTACCAAAATGCTTGTGTAAGTAATATCTAACAATTTCACAACAATACACACAATACACACAAATCTAAAGTAAAATTATGGAATTAAGAATATATAAATATATGGACGAGCAATGTCAGAGCGGTGTTTGCAGTTGATGTTATTCTTTAATAACACTGACTCCAAAGCAAATCAGGGGGATTAAAATAGGTTTATTCAAAGAGGATATATCATAGATGTTGTAGATCGTAGATGGTCGTTCCGTCCCTGTCCTCAGTGATTCTCTCTCAGTGATTCTCTCCTGTGATTCTCTCCAGTGATTCTCTCCAGTGATTCTCTCTCAGTGATTCTCTCCTGTTATTCTCTCCAGTGATGATCTCTGAGTGATTCTCTCTCAGTGATTCTCTCCTGTGATTCTCTCCAGTAATTCTCTCCAGTAATTATCTCTCAGTGATTCTCTCTCAGTGATTCTCTCCTGTGATTCTCTCCAGTGATTCTCTCCAGTGATTCTCTCCAGTGATTATTTCCTGTGATTCTTTCAAGTGAACAAAGGGACAGGATGTAGTCTTTAACCCAGCCCTAGCCTGTGGTTGACCAATTAGAATTCCTTGCAATAAAACTGGGCCAATGGCCAAATAACAAGTATCCTGTTTCAGGCTCACTGTATAGACCAATTCCTCCCTTCCTGTCTATCATTGATCAATAATTCCCTATTACAGAAAAACCACTATTTCCATTGATCGTTAGTACTCTATTGACTCTTGTCCTCTGTGTTGTGTATTTATCTTCGAAATATTCTTACAGCAGCATAGACTAAGATACAGTGAGGGGAAAAAGTATTTGATCCACTGCTGATTTTGTACATTTGCCCACTGACAAAGAAATTATCAGTCTATAATTTTAATGGTAGGTTTATTTGAACAGTGAGAGACAGAATAACAACAACAAAAATATCCAGAAAAACGCATGTGAAAAATGTTATAAATTGATTGGTATTTTAATGAGGGAAATAAGTATTTGACACCCTCTCAATCAGAAAGATTTCTGGCTCCCAGGTGTCTTTTATACAGGTAACGAGCTGAGATTGGGAGCACACTCTTAAAGGGAGTGCTCCTAATCTCAGTTTGTTACCTGTATAAAAGACACCTGTCCACAGAAGCAATCAATCAATCAGATTCCAAACTCTCCACCATGGCCAAGGCCAAAGAGCTCTCCAAGGATGTCAGGGACAAGATTGTAGACCTACACAAGGCTGGAATGGGCTACAAGACCATCGCCAAGCAGCTTGGTGAGAAGGTGACAACAGTTGGTGCGATTATTCACAAATGGAAGAAACACCAAAGAACTGTCAATCTCCCTCGGCCTGGGGCTCCATGCAAGATCTCACCTCGTGGAGTTGCAATGATCATGAGAACGGTGAGGAATCAGCCCAGAACTACACGGGAGGATCTTGTCAATGATCTCAAGGCAGCTGGGACCATAGTCACCAAAAAAACAATTGGTAACACACTACGCCGTGAAGGACTGAAATCCTGCAGCGCCCGCAAGGTCCCCCTGCTCAAGAAAGCACATATACATGCCCGTCTGAAGTTTGTCAATGAACATCTGAATGATTCAGAGGACAACTGGTGTTGTGGTCAGTGTTGTGGTCAGATGAGACCAAAATGGAGCTCTTTGGCATCAACTCAACTCGCTGTGTTTGGAGGAGGAGGAATGCTGCCTATGACCCCAAGAACACCATCCCCACTGTCAAACATGGAGGTGGAAACATTATGCTTTGGGGGTGTTTTTCTGCTAAGGGGACAGGACAACATCACCGCATCAAAGGGACGATGGACGGGGCCATGTACCGTCAAATATTGGGTGAAAACCTCCTTCCCTCAGCCAGGGCATTGAAAATGGGTCGTGGATGGGTATTCCAGCATGACAATGACCCAAAACACACGGCCAAGGCAACAAAGGAGTGGCTCAAGAAGAATCACATTAAGGCCCTGGAGTGGCCTAGCCATTCTCCAGACCTTAATCCCATCAAAAATCTGTGGAGGGAGCTGAAGGTTCGAGTTGCCAAACGTCAGCCTCGAAACCTTAATGACTTGGAGAAGATCTGCAAAGAGGAGTGGGACAAAATCCCTCCTGAGATGTGTGCAAACCTGGTGGCCAATTACAAGAAACGTCTGACCTCTGTGATTGCCAACAAGGGTTTTGCCACCAAGTACTAAGTCATGTTTTGCAGAGGGGTCAAATACTTATTTCCCTCATTAAAATGCAAATCAATTTATAAAATTTTTCACATGCGTTTTTCTGGATTTTTTTGTTGTTATTCTGTCTCTCACTGTTCAAATATACCTACCATTAAAATTATAGACTGATCATTTCTTTGTCAGTGGGCAAACATACAATATCAGCAGGGGATCAAATACTTTTTTTTCTCACTGTACAGTAGAATAGAATACAATACAATATATACAGCTGAAGTCGGAAGTTTACATACACCTTAGCCAAATACATTTAAACTCAGTTTTTCACAATTCCTGACATTTAGTCCTAGTAAAAATTCCCTGTATTAGGTCAATTAGGATCACCACTTTATTTTAAGAATGTGAAATGTCAGAATAATAGTAGAGAGAATAATTTATATCAGCTTTTATTTCTTTCATCATATTCCCAGTGGGTCAGAAGTTTACATACACTCAATTAGTATTTGGTATCATTGCCTTTAAATTGTTTAACTTGGGTCAAAAGTTTTGGGTAACCTTCCACAAGCTTCCCACAATAAGTTAGATACATTTTGGCCCATTCGTCCTGACAGAGCTGGTGTAACTGAGTAAGGTTTGTAGGCCTTGCTCGCACACGCTTTTTCAGTTCTGCCCACAAATGTTCTATGGGATTGAGGTCAGGCTTTGTGATGGCCACTCCAATACCTTGACTTTGTTGTCCTTAAACCATTTTGCCACAACTTTGAAGTATGCTTGGGGTCATTGTCCATTTGGAAGACCCATTTGCGACCAAGCTTTAACTTCCTGACTGATGTCTTGAGATGTTGCTTCAATATATCCACATAATATTCCTTCCTCATGATGCCATCTATTTTGTGAAGTGCACCACCCCCACAACATGATGCTGCCACCCCGTGCTTCATGGTTGGAATGGTGTTCTCCAGCTTGCAAGCTTCCCCCTTTTCCCTCCAAACATAACCATAATTATTATGGCCAAACAGTTCTATTTCTGTTTCATCAGACCAGACCAGAGGACATTTCTCCAAAAAGTATGATCTTTGTCCCCATGTGCAGTTGCAAACCGTAGTCTGGCTTTTTTATGGCGGTTTTGGAGCAGTGGCTTCTTCCTTGCTGAGCGGCCTTTCAGGTTATGTCGATATAGAACTCAGTTTACTGTGGGTATAGATACTTTTGTACCTGTTTCCTCCAGCATCTTAACAAGGTCCTTTGCTGTTGTTCTGAGATTGATTTGCACTTTTCGCACCAAAGTACATTCATCTCTAGGAGACAGAACGCGTCTCCTTCCTGAGTAGTTTGACGGCTGCGTGGTCCCATGGTGTTTATACTTGCATACTATTGTTTGTACAGATGAACGTGGTACCTTCAGGCGTTTGGAAATTGCTCCCAAGGATGAACCGGACTTGTGGAGGTCTACAATTATTTTTCTGAGGTCTTGGCTGATTTCTTTAGATTTTCCCATGATGTCAAGCAAAGAGGCACTGAGTTTGAAGGCAGGCCTTGAAATACATCCACAGGTACACCTCCAATTGACTCAAATTATGTCAATTAGCCTATCAGAAGCTTCTAAAGCCATAACATAATTTTCTGGAATTTTCCAAGCTGTTTAAAGGCACAGTCAACTTAGTGTATGTAAACTTCTGACCCACTGGAATTGTGATACAGTGAATTATAAGTGAAATAATATGTCTGTAAACAATTGTTGGAAAAATTACTTGTGTCATGCACAAAGTAGATGTCCTAACCGCCTTGCCAAAACTATAGTTTGTTAACAAGAAATTTGTGGAGTTGTTGAAAAACTATTTTTAAGACTCCAACCTAAGTGTATGTAAACTTCCGAATTCAACTGTATGTAACATTTTTAAAGTGACTAGTGTTCCGTTATTAAAGTGGCCAGTGATTTCAAGTCTATGCATATAGGGGATCAGCCTATAATCAGATGTCAAATGCTGGACCATCCTCAGGACCAGCCAACCACAGGTATTTCATAAGACAGTGTCTCTTAATGTTGGCTGGAAGAAGTGTATCCATTGTTCAAGACTCCACTCTGTTGAAGTGCTGTTGTCCTTTGTGTTCAGATAACAGTGCTTACCTATGCAGGGCAGGTACTGTATATCTAGTCTTATAGAGGGATGGACTGGGATCAGAAATCCCCCGTGGCATCTTTCTAACACATCGGCCCATTTTGTTCCTTGAGTGCAAAAATTCACAATTCAAATGGACCAGCCCATCTGGCATTTGCCCAAAATGTCCAGTCTGCCCCTGGTGTTGTAGCTTCCCTGTACTGTATTGGAACACACCCAGTTGGAATAAACTGACCTGAACATCGATACTGACACAAGTGGACATTTTATGGCCCTTTGATGTTTGAGAAGCTGTTGGAAGTGTTCTCATGTCACAGGCATGATGCGTGGACTTGACCGTCATACAGGCATTTGTGATGCCTGGTTCAGGGTCAGCTACTTCAGGTGTTTATGAGAGGAAAGAGAAACATAATGATTGGACTATAATACAATGGTTCCTCATTTCTGGAATTCCAGACAGTGGATACTTACCCCCTACTGTGTGCCTACATACACACACACACACGCATGCACGAACACACACACACACAGACACACGCACATGCAGGCACACACTCACTCATGCACACATACACGCACACAAACACACACACACCACAGGTTTTCTGACAGGAGTGAGTGCTCTGGTTAAATGTTAATCCTTTTAGGGAGATTGGATTCTCAAGGCCCCCCCACTGAGTCAGTTCTCAAGCAAACATGGTGTAATTAGACTGAGACACACTGCATCCGGAACACACGCACGCACGCACACACACACACACACACACACACACACACACACACACACACACACACACACACACACACACACACACACACACACACACACACACACACACACACACACCCTTACCTCCTACCTTCAACAGGACCTGACCCATTACATTGCAGACATACCTGAGCATTTTGTACGCCACTTGAACCAGTGCTCTACACACGCTGCTTGTCTTTCCAGTTCTTTGGCCCTATTAGCTGAACTCTAGGAGCTTTTGGGAGTTCTAAATGAGTGGACGGAAGTCTCATGCTGTTACTATAGAATTGGAATTAGAATCTTTCAGATTCCATGGCTGTTGTCCCTGTGGCTGAGGTCTGGCTGGGACTGCTAGTACTGGCTGTCACTCCCCTGACAGAAGACAATAGCACGCCATGTCACTCAGAGTCCTGGACAATACACCTTCACTTCTCTTACTTCTCACAGACCTGGACAATACACCTTCACTTCTGTTACTTCTCACAGACCTGGACAATACACCTTCACTTCTGTTACTTCTCACAGACCTGGACAATACACCTTCACTTCTGTTACTTCTCACAGACCTGGACAATACACCTTCACTTCTGTTACTTCTTACAGACCTGGATAATACCCCTTCACTTCTGTTACTTCTCACAGACCTGGACAATACACCTTCACTTCTCTTACTTCTCACAGACCTGGACAATACACCTTCACTTCTGTTACTTCTCACAGACCTGGACAATACACCTTCACTTCTGTTACTTCTCACAGACCTGGATAATACCCCTTCACTTCTGTTACTTCTCACAGACCTGGACAATACACCTTCACTTCTCTTACTTCTCACAGACCTGGACAATACACCTTCACTTCTGTTACATAAAGGACTTTCTGGTGGTCTCTCTTTACCTGTCAGAAAACCCACAGAGAATATTAATGAACTACACATGACACATTCTATACTGTTACGTTGTTTTATTGAAATGAGTTTCAATGTACTGACACCTATTCTGATCATTAACAAGAAACGCAAATTTAAGGAAATTGTTTTTGGACCACTTTTAAATGCTTGAAAATAATCTATTTGTGTCCTGTTCTCAAACCATGTTAACAGGTGGGACATGTACCTGTACTGTATTTTAGGCAGTACTAAAAGGTAGTATCTCATTGGACCGTCTCTAGAAAAATATCCTCTCATCTTCCCCTTATCAAGACATAGGAATGGAATGTTCTGAGGCTAACTATTAAAACACTATCAAACCCAATGTGAAGATACAGGCCTGATTCAAACCCAATGTGAAGATACAGGCCTGATTCAAACCCAGTGTGTAGATACAAGCCTGATTCAAACCCAATGTGTAGATACAGGCCTGTTTCAAACCCAGTGTGTAGATACAAGCCTGATTCAAACCAAATGTGAAGATACAGGGCTGATTCAAACCCATTGTGTAGATACAGGCCTGATTCAAGTGCTGTTTGTTCTACCCAGTCATAGTGGATAGCAGTTGAAATGGATCAGCACTCCATGCCTAATGGAATAACACACACACACGCACACACACACACACACACACACACACACACACACACACACACACACACACACACACACACACACACACACACACACACACAAACAACAGTGTGGGAATGTTTTTTTATGATGTCGTGAAGCTCTGTAGCCCATGGTCACACATGTTTTCATCTTTTTCATTCCAGGCGTCTTTCTTTAGGCCTACGAAGTGCTAGCAAGCAGGCCTTGGGGCGTTGTGTCTCTCTGCAATGTATAACTGGAAACTCTGGGTAGAATTGACCTCTTAGGGCTGATCTAGGAACAGCTTTCCCTTTCGCCAAACCTTATGTCAACCAATAGGGTCGGAATGACAAAATTGATCTTGGATCAGTGTTTAAGGAAGATGTAATCTTTCTCCTTAACAGCTTATCGCTCTGTGACACCCACTTCCTGTTCCTGTAACGTTGACCTCAGCATGATTGGTTAATGTTAAACCACTCATTTACCTTTTTCATCATAGTTTGTAATCTTTAAGCCCAATGCTAACCTAAAGAGCTGTGCGTGGGTGTTTTGGCATTTCCCTAAAAGCGTAAATCAAATTGAATGACGATTGGTTTGATGCTTGGGATAACTAAACCCCACAGTCAGTGAAGTTGAATTAGGCAGAGGAATTTGATGGATTTGAAGTGAGGTAGTAAAGGTAAAATCTAAACGTTGTGTGTGAGTGTTTTAGTAATTCATTCATGATTTTCTTGAAGGACTCCACCATGCATTAGATTGAGTGGAGTGGAGTGGGGGAGGGAAAAGGAGGGGACCCTCTAAGGGGAAATCTGAAGGACAAACAAAGGCATTTAGAGAAAACACAAATACAGGGAACAGGCCTCAGCAGTAGTTTGTCCTTCCTGGTAGACCTGTGTTCAAGTAGTATTTGTTTTCTTAAATATTTTAGCTGTTCTTAATTGAGCTTGCCTGGCTCAATAAACCAATGGAACAGACACAAAAGTGCAACCTCACCTGTCAGACACTCTAGACAGGCTCAAACAAAACACTTAAAGTATTTGAGAGAAAACACATACTATTTGAACCCAGATCTGCTTCCTGGTAGCCTGGCTTCTCTCCAAATTCATAATAACAGGACCAATTAACTGTCTAAGACTGTGGACCGCACCAGCTGTACCTGTATTAGTAACAGAACAAGATTTCACTTCTTGTTCATTTGTCAAAGTCTCCCTACTCCTTAGACATTTTTGTGTGATATTCTGTAAACCTTTGCCAAATATGAGATTGCTGAATTAGTCATTTTATTGAATTGACCACTTGCACGGCACATGTCCGAAACCACAGATTTAAATCACAGTGATACAACCTTTAGATTTGCACTTATGGGTAACGGGAGTATACCCTTAATAGCAGATGTTAGAACGCTTCCATCCTCCTGTCCTCCTCGTCTCATTCTCAGACCTCAGGGCCGGAACACATTTGATCCAGGGTTACATGGGAGTGACCGACTGTAGTCTTCTTCATGCAGGGGAAGGAGGGAAGAAGCTCACTTCTCTTAGTAGGGGACTGAAATGAAATAGCATTTGAAAGGGGGTGATTTCACCTCTATGGGTGGGTGAGAGGCTGGAAGGAGGGAAGGGGGAGACTCACCTCTCTCGGTAGGGGACTTAAGTGTCTGACAGCACGTAACTCCTTGGTCACTCTGTGGAATGCCACAGACACCCAAGGGCTAAGTAAGCCAAGGGCAGGACAAGGGGAGGAGGGAAGGAGGGAGGGAGAGGGTGGGAGAGAGGTGGGGGAGTGAGCAGAGAGGGTAGAAAACAAAGGAGAGAGAGAGAGATAAAGATGATGTGAGGGGAAAGGGGAAACAGAAAGAGAGTAGGAAAAAAAGAAGCAGCAAGGTCTGGGATGCTCTCTCTCTCTTTCGCACTGGGAGGGCTGAGAACAAATCGTTTTGACAGTCACCAGAAATGCATTTTCCTGCCAACTCTTCAACAACTGCAGCCAAACGTATCCCCTCCCTCCTTCCCTCTAGTCTCTAACCTTATGTGAAGAAATAGGGGAGCAGTCTTCACAAATATTTTATTTGGGATCTCATTGGAAGTCTCCTCAGGAGGACTGATCTATATATTCAATTAACATTTTACTGCAATGGGCTAAATCAGGGTCGTGGTGTTCTTAAACAAATCTACTTTGAAACAAAAGTATACACCTCACACGCACGGTTATGGGCTTTAAAAAAAGAAGACACCTTTACCATGTCAGATATAGAGTTGAAATGTATTACATTTTGAGTTTGCATCCCAATATTTCACTTTATATACATCACAGAAGACTGAAATATAGCAGAACTGTTTGACATAGATTTTCTGAATGGTTTTTCTGAATGGTTTTTAAATAATGTTTATTAATTAGGAAATTATGCAAAATATTAAGAACGTTCCACCCATGAGGCCACTAAAGGGCGATTTAGTCATTTGACTGCAAGAAAGGGGTACGATTTGAGGGCTGAGATTTGGCTGAAGATTCAGTAATGGCTCGTGAGAATACCCTGAGCTAAATACTCAAAACGGCTCTCACATGACACAGATAAGCCTGGCCTGGAAGAGCCTTGGTGACCCTGTCTGGCTGGGTATTGACTGAGGCTGCCCTCATTTACCCCCTTCACCCTGGTAGGGCTCCCTGCTCCACTCTGTGAATCCCTGAAGATTTGGTTATGGCTAGCGAGAATACCCTTAGTTAAATACTCCGAACCCTCAGTAGCTCTCACATTGCAGAGATACGCCTGGCTTGTCTGTCTGACTGGCTCTTGACTGGGCTTGCCATCATTTACCTCCTTCACCCTCAATGGTCTCCAGCTTCACCCTCCAACCACTGATCCAAGTTCAGATATTATTTAACCCCCTAATTGTTATGGTTAGGATCAGAGGTCAAACTGATCCTAGATCTGTTGTTAACAGCAACTTCAATTTCTACCTCCGCCTGTTGATTCCCAGTCAGACAGACCAGCCAAACTGCACTCTGACCTCTCTGTAACCCTGCTCACACAGGAAGCTGCAGCCAGGGGGAAGGTGTTGTGAGGAGTTCGATGAATCCCAAACCACACCCTCGCCCCTACCAACTCGCACGGAGGGCCCTCCGTTGTCACATGTTACTGACAAAACTCAGAGGGTGACTTCCAGAGAGTGGTGTGGGGATCAATAAACCCATCAACTTAACAAATTCCCCATGGCGTTTTACCAGATATAAACTTCAGTTAAACATTTAATTTGGGAGGTGTTTCATATTTTACATGTGTCAAGTCTCAAAATCAGACATAAACAAATGCAGGTAGCATACCTCTCCATTCTTTTGTATTAAATTGTGCAAACTCCAAAAATATCGTGGTGCATGTCGGGATAGCACTTGGCTCTAAAGCCTGCAGCCTTGCTGGCTTGGCCGAAGTGGCTATTGGAGGGTCTAACAATTAGCCCCTACATCCTCTATGATTTTCACTTCCTCAGCTTTGGGACACTGGTGCATGGAGGACCGAGGGGTGAGGGGAAGGGAGTGATTTGGGATTCAGCCGTTGTGTTTCTGAGTCACAGTGGGTAGTCAGGAAATGTCTGCTAGCCCTTCTGAATGCCACCTCCAGTGTCAACCCAGCATACCCCCATCCCGTCCTCCCCTGACCACCCAGGTTTAGGTTTAAACAAGAGCCTTATAGGACCACCATCCTAACCTATCAAGTCCCTTACCCAGTGAAATTTTTTTCTCTCCCCCACCTCTCTCTCTACCCCTCTCTCTCTCTCTCTCTCTCTCATCAACTCACCTTCCCTCTCTCCATCTCTCCCTCTCTCTTAAATTAGTTAATGAAATGAAAACAGTAAAAAAAAAAACAGATGGACAGTACTTATTAAAAGTTATTAACCTCTTAAATCCCACTAGAGCCACACACTGTTCTGAGTACTTCTCCATCATGTTCATTCCCATGTAAACCTTAAGGGTTGGGGAGGTGAGAAACCCAATGGACAAGCCCAACCCAATAAAAACCAATGAGAACCACATGTAAAAGAACACGTGCAAAACTGAACTGACGTTCTGAACTCCCCTGGTTACGTCCCAAATGGAACCCTATTACCTAAATAGTGACTTTGGTCAAAAGTAGTGCACTATATAGGGAATAAGGTTCCATTTTGGAGGTAACCAATGACTCATCCCTCTATGGCTGTCTAGGGCTTAATCAGTGGTCCTGCTCTTATGACATATCACTATTATTATCATCCATAGACAGATGATGCAATGCTACATTTTTATGTAAAGTATGTCAAAATATATCATAAATGTGAAGCCCAAAACTCATCTAAAGTCCTACCCCCAAGAAATAACTTTTGCTCCCATGGATTTGAAGTCTATATTCTCATTCCTGCTTCGATAATGCAGTCATGACTTTACTTCAGGAGAAGCAACATAATTCTAGCTACTTTCACACAGTCCTGCTGCAACTCATTTTGATTTAAGGAGCTACACATTTGGCGCTGCAGTATTTAAGCCAGGTTCCATGGCTCAGGAAAAAAACATCAACAGCTTTTTCCTCTGACACTAGTCTGCTCAGGGCGCCTTCTGATGCACTGCATGCCAAATGGAACCTTATGGCACCCTATGGGCCCTTGTCAAAAGCAGTGCACTTTGTAGAGAACAGGGTGCCATTTGGGATGCACACACTGTCTTTACAGCCTAGTAATGGCCACAGAAACATAAAAATACATTTAACCCTGAACGGCTCCTACACAGAGGGGAGTTATTTTCCATCACCTTGGCTTTGGCAGCAGTGGTTGTAGTGTAGCTGTGATGGAGAGAGAGTGAGAGTGTGAGAGATTGAGAGAGAGAGAGAAAGAGAGAGAGAAATAAAGAAAGCGAGATAAAGAGCGAGAAAGAGAGAGAGAAAGAGAAGGAAAAAAATTAAGCGAGATAAAGAGCGAGAAAGAGAGAGAGAGAATGAGAGAGAGAGAAAGAGAGAGCGAAAGTGAGAGAAAGCAAGAGAGAGAGAGAGCGAAAGCGATAGAGAGAAGGAGAGAGAGACAGAGAGAGAGAGAGAGAGAGAGTAAAAGATGTTAAGACTTCACAGTTCACACATTCTCTTTGCTGTATTGCTTGTGTCCTGAGCCAGTAAAAACAGGGATAAGTACAGAGAGAGGGATAGATAGATATTTTAAATAAAAAGATATCCCTCCCCTCCCTCCCTCCCTCCCTCCCCCTTCTCTCCTCTCCTTCCCCCCTTCCTCTCCTCAGGAGGTGCCGACAAAGCCCCCCTGGCACGTGTTCAGCAGATGGACCCATGGTCCAGGCTTATAAGGACTCTCTCTCTCTCTCTCTCTCTCTCTCTCTCTCTCTCTCTCTCTCTCTCTCTCTCTCTCTCTCTCTCTCTCTCTCTCTCTCTCTCTCTCTCTCTCTCTCTCTCTCTCTCTCTCTCTCTCTCTCTCTCTCTCTCTCTCTCTCTCTCTCTCTCTCTCTCTCTCTCTCTCTCTCTCTCTCTCTCTCTCTCTCTCTCTCTCAATTTCAATTCAATTCAAGGGGCTTTATTGGCATGGGAAACATATGTTTACATTGCCAAAGCAAGTGAAATGGATAAACAAAAATAAAAATAAACAATAAAAAGTGAACAGTAAATAAATAATGACATTTCAAATGTAATATTATGTCTACATACAGTGTTGTAACGATGTGCAAATAGTGAAGGGAAAATAAATAAACATGGGTTGTATTTACAATGGTGTTTGTTCTTCACTGGTTGCCCTTTTCTTGTGGCAACAGGTCACAAATCGTGCTGCTGTGATGGCACACTGTGGAGTTCATCTAAATTGGGTTTGTTTTCGAAATTCTTTGTGGATCTGTGTAATCTGAGGGAAATATGTGTTTCTAATGTGGTCATACATTTGGCAGGAGGATAGGAAGTGCAGCTCAGTTTCCACCTCATTTTGTGGGCAGTGGCAACATAGCCTGTCTTCTCTTGAGAGCCAGGTCTGCCTACGGCGACCTTTGTCAATAGCAAGGCTATGCTCACTGAGTGTGTACATAGTCAAAGTTTTCCTTAAGTTTGGGTTAGTCACAGTGGTCATGTATTCTGCCACTGTGTACTCTCTGTTTGGGGCCAAGTAGCATCCTATTTTGCTCTGTTTTTTTGTTAATTCTTTCCAATGTGTTCGGTCTAATTGTGTTGCTGTTCTCTCTCTCTCTCTCTCTCTCTCTCTCTCTCTCTCTCTCTCTCTCTCTCTCTCTCTCTCTCTCTCTCTCTCTCTCTCTCTCTCTCTCTCTCTCTCTCTCTCTCTCTCTCTCTCTCTCTCTCTCTCTCTCTCTCTCTCTCTCTCTCTCTCTCTCTCTCTCTCTCTCTCTCTCTCTCTCTCTCTCTCTCTCTCTCTCTCTCTCTCTCTCTCTCTCTCTCTCTCTCATCCATCTCTCTCCGGGCATTGAAAGCCCTGGTCCACATTCTCCTGCTTTCTCATATTCCACTAAAGCCCACACACTTTAAGTGGATCTTTATCAGCAATACCCCAGTCAGGCTCTGTTGTGTACTGTTGTGTTGAGACGTGCTCTACCTCCCAATCTATCTTCTATCTCCTCCTCTAGCCTTCTCGTTTTCTCCTCCATACTGCCTAGAAAATCCCAGTTATATCTCACTTTTCATTCCTCCAAAACATAAGACTACTTGTTCTCTTACTGCAGCCCTCTGGGACGCTGTGCAAGGTTGATATCAATGTGTACATTGGTGTCACATTAGACCCTATGAGTATCAGATCTGCTGTTTGATCTGGGTTAACCTAATCTGACAGAGAGAGAGAGAGAGAGAGAGAGAGAGAGAGAGAGAGAGAGAGAGAGAGAGAGATCTGTGCTGTTCTCTATTGGTGTGGAACTAATGAAAAGTGTGTCATTGGTGTAACGAACAATGTAACACACATTGACATACATCCTATTCCCTATGTAGTGCACTATAGGCTCTGGTCAAAATCAGTGCACTATATAGGGTACAGGGTGCTATTTGGGGTGTAGGCAGGATGTAGAGTAACACTGTGTAAGTTCATGGGCGGTGCGGTGCGTGGTGTAAAGCAGACTAATTACAGAACTCCACAGGGGGGTGGATGCTGGAAGTCTGATACCTGGACTGCGTTTCAAACGGCACCCTATTCCCTATGGGCCCCGGTCCAAAGTAGTGCACTAAATAGGGAATAGGGTGCTATTTGGGATGCATGTCTCTGACACCTGATGCCATGTTGCATCTCCAGAGATCAACCGAGGGAGATCAGATGCTGTTTTAACTGGCCAAAGATCATAACAACCCCTCTAGTTGTTTTGTTAATATGGCACCACTTTCCCCCTCTAGTTGTTTAGTTAATATGGCACCACTTCCCCCTCTAGTTGTTTTGTTAATATGGCACCACTTCCCCCCTCTAGTTGTTTAGTTAATATGGCACCACTTCCTCCCTCTAGTTGTTTAGTTAATATGGCACCACTTCCACTCTAATTGTTTAAGTAATATGGCACCACTTCCCCCCTCTAGTTGTTTAGTTAATATGGCACCACTTCTCCCTCTAGTTGTTTAAGTAATATGGCACCACTTCCTCTAGTTGTTTTGTTAATATGGCACCACTTCCCCCCTCTAGTTGTTTAGTTAATATGGCACCACTTCCTCCCTCTAGTTGTTTAGTTAATATGGCACCACTTCCCCTCTAATTGTTTAAGTAATATGGCACCACTTCCCCCCTCTAGTTGTTTAGTTAATATGGCACCACTTCTCCCTCTAGTTGTTTAAGTAATATGGCACCACTTCCCCCCTCTAGTTGTTTTGTTAATATGGCACCACTTCCTCCCTCTAGTTGTTTAGTTAATATGGCACCACTTCCCCCCTCTAGTTGTTTAGTTAATAAGGCACCACTTGGCCCATGTCTAGTTGTTATGTTGATATGGCACCACTTCCTCCCTCTAGTTGTTTAGTTAATATGGCACCACTTCCCCCCTCTAGTTGTTTTGTTAATATGGCACCACTTCCCCCATCTAGTTGTTTAGTTAATATGGCACCACTTCCCCCTTTAGTTGTTTAGTTAATATGGCACCACTTCCTCCCTCTAGTTGTTTAGTTAATATGGCAGCACTTCCCTCTAATTGTTTAAGTAATATGGCACCACTTCCCCCTCTAGTTGTTTAGTTAATATGGCACCACTTCCCTCTCTAGATGTTTAGGTAATATGGCACCACTTCCCCCCTCTAGTTGTTTAGTTAATATGGCACCACTTCCCCCCTCTAGTTGTTATGTTAATATGGCACCACTTGGCCCCTGTCTAGTTGTTATGTTAATATGGCACCACTTCCACCTCTAGTTGTTTTGTTAATATGGCACCACTTCCTCCCTCTAGTTGTTTAGTTAATATGGCAGCACTTCCACCTCTAATTGTTTAGTTTATATGTCACCACTTCCCCCCTCTAGTTGTTTAGTTAATATGGCACCACTTCCTCCCTCTAGTTGTTTAGTTTATATGTCACCACTTCCCCCCTCTAGTTGTTTAGTTAATATGGCACCACTTCCTCCCTCTAGTTGTTTAGTTAATATGGCACCACTTCCCCCCTCTAGTTGTTTAGTTAATATGGCACCACTTCCCCCCTCTAGTTGTGATCTTAATATGGCACCACTTCCCCCCTCTAGTTGTTTTGTTAATATGGCACCACTTCTCCCTCTAGTTGTTTAAGTAATATGGCACCACTTCCCCCCTCTAGTTGTTTTGTTAATATGGCACCACTTCCCCCCTCTAGTTGTTTAGTTAATATGGCACCACTTCCTCCCTCTAGTTGTTTAGTTAATATGGCACCAATTCCCCTCTAATTGTTTAAGTAATATGGCACCACTTCCCCCCTCTAGTTGTTTAGTTAATATGGCACCACTTCTCCCTCTAGTTGTTTAGTTAATATGGAACCACTTCCCCCCTCTAGTTGTTTAGGTAATATGGCACCACTTCCCCCCTCTAGTTGTTTAGTTAATATGGCACCACTTGGCCCATGTCTAGTTGTTATGTTAATATGGCACCACTTCCTCCCTCTAGTTGTTTAGTTAATATGGCACCACTTCCCCCCTCTAGTTGTTTTGTTAATATGGCACCACTTCCCCCATCTAGTTGTTTAGTTAATATGGCACCACTTCCCCCTTTAGTTGTTTAGTTAATATGGCACCACTTCCTCCCTCTTGTTGTTTAGTTAATATGGCAGCACTTCCCCCTCTAATTGTTTAAGTAATATGGCACCACTTCCCCCCTCTAGTTGTTTAGTTAATATGGCACCACTTCCCCTCTCTAGATGTTTAGGTAATATGGCACCACTTCCCCCCTCTAGTTGTTTAGTTAATATGGCACCACTTCCCCCCTCTAGTTGTTTAGTTAACATGGCACCACTTGGCCCCTGTCTAGTTGTTATGTTAATATGGCACCACTTCCCCCTCTAGTTGTTTTGTTAATATGGCACCACTTCCTCCCTCTAGTTGTTTAGTTAATATGGCAGCACTTCCCCCTCTAATTGTTTAGTTTATATGTCACCACTTCCCCCCTGTAGTTGTTTAGTTAATATGGCACCACTTCCTCCCTCTAGTTGTTTAGTTTATATGTCACCACTTCCCCCCTCTAGTTGTTTAGTTATTATGGCACCACTTCCTCCCTCTAGTTGTTTAGTTACTATGGCACCACTTCCCCCCTCTAGTTGTTTATTTAATATGGCACCACTTCCCCCCTCTAGTTGTGATCTTAATATGGCACCACTTCCCCCTCTAGTTGTTTAGTTAATATGGCACCACTTCCCCTCTAGTTGTTTAGTTAATATGGCACCACTTTCCCTCTAGTTGTTTAGTTAATATGACAGCACTTCCCTCTCTAGTTGTTTAGTTAATATGGCACCACTTCCTCTAGTTGCTTTGTTAATATGGCACCACTCTCCCCTCTAGTTTTTGTTAATATGGCACCACTTCCCCCTCTAGTTGTTTAGTTAATATGGCACCACTTCCCCTCTAGTTGTTTAGTTAATATGGCACCACTTCCCCTCTAATTGTTTAAGTAATATGGCACCACTTCCCCCCTCTAGTTGTTTAGTTAATATGGCACCACTTCTCCCTCTAGTTGTTTAAGTAATATGGCACCACTTCCCCCCTCTAGTTGTTTTGTTAATATGGCACACTTCCTCCCTCTAGTTGTTTAGTTAATATGGCACCACTTCCCCCCTCTAGTTGTTTAGTTAATATGGCACCACTTGGCCCCTCTAGTTGTTTAGTTAATATGGCACCACTTCCTCCCTCTAGTTGTTTAGTTTATATGGCACCACTTCCCCCTCTAGTTGTTTAGTTAATATGGCACCACTTCCCCCCTCTAGTTGTGATCTTAATATGGCACCACTTCCCCCCTCTAGTTGTTTAGTTAATATGGCACCACTTCCCCCTCTAGTTGTTTAGTTAATATGGCACCACTTTCCCCTCTAGTTGTTTAGTTAATATGACAGCACTTCCCCTCTCTAGTTGTTTAGTTAATATGGCACCACTTCCCCCTCTAGTTGCTTTGTTAATATGGCACCACTCTCCCCCTCTTGTTGTTTAGTTAATATGGCAGCACTTCCCCCTCTAATTGTTTAAGTAATATGGCACCACTTCCCCCCTCTAGTTGTTTAGTTAATATGGCACCACTTCCCCTCTCTAGATGTTTAGGTAATATGGCACCACTTCCCCCCTCTAGTTGTTTAGTTAATATGGCACCACTTCCCCCTCTAGTTGTTTAGTTAACATGGCACCACTTGGCCCCTGTCTAGTTGTTATGTTAATATGGCACCACTTCCCCTCTAGTTGTTTTGTTAATATGGCACCACTTCCTCCCTCTAGTTGTTTAGTTAATATGGCAGCACTTCCTCTAATTGTTTAGTTTATATGTCACCACTTCCCCCTCTAGTTGTTTAGTTAATATGGCACCACTTCCTCCCTCTAGTTGTTTAGTTTATATGTCACCACTTCCCCCCTCTAGTTGTTTAGTTATTATGGCACCACTTCCTCCCTCTAGTTGTTTAGTTACTATGGCACCACTTCCCCCCTCTAGTTGTTTAGTTAATATGGCACCACTTCCCCCCTCTAGTTGTGATCTTAATATGGCACCACTTCCCCCCTCTAGTTGTTTAGTTAATATGGCACCACTTCCCCCTCTAGTTGTTTAGTTAATATGGCACCACTTTCCCCTCTAGTTGTTTAGTTAATATGACAGCACTTCCCCTCTCTAGTTGTTTAGTTAATATGGCACCACTTCCCCCTCTAGTTGCTTTGTTAATATGGCACCACTCTCCCCCTCTAGTTTTTTTGTTAATATGGCACCACTTCCCCCCTCTAGTTGTTTAGTTAATATGGCACCACTTCCCCCCTCTAGTTGTTTAGTTAATATGGCACCACTTCCCCTCTAATTGTTTAAGTAATTTGGCACCACTTCCCCCCTCTAGTTGTTTAGTTAATATGGCACCACTTCTCCCTCCAGTTGTTTAAGTAATATGGCACCACTTCCCCCCTCTAGTTGTTTTGTTAATATGGTACCACTTCCTCCCTCTAGTTGTTTAGTTAATATGGCACCACTTCCCCCCTCTAGTTGTTTTGTTAATATGGCACCACTTGGCCCATGTCTAGTTGTTATGTTAATATGGCACCACTTCCTCCCTCTAGTTGTTTAGTTAATATGGCACCACTTCCTCCCTCTAGTTGTTTAGTTAATAAGGCACCACTTCCCCCTCTAATTGTTTAAGTAATATGGCACCACTTCCCCCTCTAGTTGTTTAGTTAATATGGCACCACTTCCCCTCTCTAGATGTTTAGGTAATATGGCACCACTTCCCCCCTCTAGTTGTTTAGTTAATATGGCACCACTTCCCCCCTCTAGTTGTTTAGTTAATATGGCACCACTTGGCCCCTGTCTAGTTGTTATGTTAATATGGCACCACTTCCACCTCTAGTTGTTTTGTTAATATGGCACCACTTCCTCCCTCTAGTTGTTTAGTTAATATGGCAGCACATCCCCTTCTAATTGTTTAGTTTATATGTCACCACTTCCCCCCTCTAGTTGTTTAGTTAATATGGCACCAGTTCCTCCCTCTAGTTGTTTAGTTTATATGTCACCACTTCCCCCTCTAGTTGTTTAGTTAATATGGTACCACTTCCTCCCTCTAGTTGTTTAGTTAATATGGCACCACTTCCCCCCTCTAGTTGTTTAGTTAATATGGCACCACTTCCCCCCTCTAGTTGTGATCTTAATATGGCACCACTTCCCCCCTCTAGTTGTTTAGTTAATATGGCACCACTTCTCCCTCTAGTTGTTTAAGTAATATGGCACCACTTCCCCCCTCTAGTTGTTTTGTTAATATGGCACCACTTCCCCCTCTAGTTGTTTAGTTAATATGGCACCACTTCCTCCCTCTAGTTGTTTAGTTAATATGGCACCACTTCCTCTAATTGTTTAAGTAATATGGCACCACTTCCCCCTCTAGTTGTTTAGTTAATATGGCACCACTTCCCCCTCTAGTTGTTTAGTTAATATGGCACCATTTCCCCCCTCTAGTTGTTTAGTTAATAAGGCACCACTTGGCCCATGTCTAGTTGTTATGTTAATATGGCACCACTTCCTCCCTCTAGTTGTTTAGTTAATATGGCACCACTTCCCCCCTCTAGTTGTTTTGTTAATATGACACCACTTCCCCCATCTAGTTGTTTAGTTAATATGGCACCACTTCCCCTTTAGTTGTTTAGTTAATATGGCACCACTTCCTCCCTCTAGTTGTTTAGTTAATATGGCAGCACTTCCCCCTCTAATTGTTTAAGTAATATGGCACCACTTCCCCCCTTTAGTTGTTTAGTTAATATGGCACCACTTCCCCTCTCTAGATGTTTAGGTAATATGGCACCACTTCCCCCCTCTAGTTGTTTAGTTAATATGGCACCACTTCCCCCCTCTAGTTGTTTAGTTAATATGGCACCACTTGGCCCCCTGTCTAGTTGTTATGTTAATATGGCACCACTTCCCTCTAGTTGTTTTGTTAATATGGCACCACTTCCTCCCTCTAGTTGTTTAGTTAATATGGCAGCACATCCCCTTCTAATTGTTTAGTTTATATGTCACCACTTCCCCCCTCTAGTTGTTTAGTTAATATGGCACCACTTCCTCCCTCTAGTTGTTTAGTTTATATGTCACCACTTCCCCCCTCTAGTTGTTTAGTTAATATGGTACCACTTCCTCCCTCTAGTTGTTTAGTTAATATGGCACCACTTCCCCCCTCTAGTTGTTTAGTTAATATGGCACCACTTCTCCCTCTAGTTGTTTAAGTAATATGGCACCACTTCCCCCCTCTAGTTGTTTTGTTAATATGGCACCACTTCCCCCCTCTAGTTGTTTAGTTAATATGGCACCACTTCCTCCCTCTAGTTGTTTAGTTAATATGGCACCACTTCCCCTCTAATTCTTTAAGTAATATGGCACCACTTCCCCCCTCTAGTTGTTTAGTTAATATGGCACCACTTCCCCCCTCTAGTTGTTTAGTTAATATGGCACCATTTCCCCCCTCTAGTTGTTTAGTTAATAAGGCACCACTTGGCCCATGTCTAGTTGTTATGTTAATATGGCACCACTTCCTCCCTCTAGTTGTTTAGTTAATATGGCACCACTTCCCCCCTCTAGTTGTTTTGTTAATATGACACCACTTCCCCATCTAGTTGTTTAGTTAATATGGCACCACTTCCCTTTAGTTGTTTAGTTAATATGGCACCACTTCCTCCCTCTAGTTGTTTAGTTAATATGGCAGCACTTCCCCCTCTAATTGTTTAAGTAATATGGCACCACTTCCCCCCTTTAGTTGTTTAGTTAATATGGCACCACTTCCTCTCTAGATGTTTAGGTAATATGGCACCACTTCCCCCCTCTAGTTGTTTAGTTAATATGGCACCACTTCCCCCCTCTAGTTGTTTAGTTAATATGGCACCACTTGGCCCCTGTCTAGTTGTTATGTTAATATGGCACCACTTCCCCTCTAGTTGTTTTGTTAATATGGCACCACTTCCTCCCTCTAGTTGTTTAGTTAATATGGCAGCACTTCCCCTCTAATTGTTTAGTTTATATGTCACCACTTCCCCCCTCTAGTTGTTTAGTTAATATGGCACCACTTCCTCCCTCTAGTTGTTTAGTTTATATGTCACCACTTCCCCCCTCTAGTTGTTTAGTTAATATGGCACCACTTCTTCCCTCTAGTTGTTTAGTTAATATGGCACCACTTCCCACCTCTAGTTGTTTAGTTAATATGGCACCACTTCCCCCCTCTAGTTGTGATCTTAATATGGCACCACTTCCTTTAGTTGCAGTTGTTTAGTTAATATGGCACCACTTCTCCTCTCTAGTTGTTTAGTTAATATGGCAGCACTTCCCCTCTAATTGTTTACCTCCCTCTAGTTGTTTAGTTAGTAATATGGCAGCACTTCCCCCTCTAATTGTTTAAGTAATATGGCACCACTTCCCTCTAATTGTTTAGTTTATATGTCACCACTTCTCTAGTTGTTTAGTTAATATGGCACCACTTCCTTCCTCTAGTTGTTTAGTTTATATGTCACCACTTCCCCCCTCTAGTTGTTTAGTTAATATGGCACCACTTCCTCCCTCTAGTTGTTTAGTTAATATGGCACCACTTCCCACCTCTAGTTGTTTAGTTAATATGGCACCACTTCCTCCCTCTAGTTGTTTAGTTAATATGGCACCACTTCCCACCTCTAGTTGTTTAGTTAATATGGCACCACTTCCCCCCTCTAGTTGTGATCTTAATATGGCACCACTTCCCCCCTCTAGTTGTTTAGTTAATATGGCACCACTTCCCCCTCTAGTTGTTTAGTTAATATGGCACCACTTTCCCCTCTAGTTGTTTAGTTAATATGACAGCACTTCCCCTCTCTAGTTGTTTAGTTAATATGGCACCACTCTCCCCCTCTAGTTGCTTTGTTAATATGGCACCACTCTCCCCCTCTAGTTTTTTTGTTAATATGGCAGCACTTCCCCCCTCTAGTTGTTTAGTTAATATGGCACCACTTCCCCCCTCTAGTTGTTTAGTTAATATGGCACCACTTCTCCCTCTAGTTGTTTAAGTAATATGGCACCACTTCCCCCCTCTAGTTGTTTTGTTAATATGGCACCACTTCCTCCCTCTAGTTGTTTAGTTAATATGGCACCACTTCACCCCTCTAGTTGTTTAGTTAATAAGGCACCACTTGGCCCATGTCTAGTTGTTATGTTAATATGGCACCACTTCCTCCCTCTAGTTGTTTAGTTAATATGGCACCACTTCCCCCCTCTAGTTGTTTTGTTAATATGGCACCACTCTCCCCCATCTAGTTGTTTAGTTAATATGGCACCACTTCCCCCTTTAGTTGTTTAGTTAATATGGCACCACTTCCTCCCTCTAGTTGTTTAGTTAATATGGCACCACTTCGCCCTCTAATTGTTTAAGTAATATGGCACCACTTCCCCCTCTAGTTGTTTAGTTAATATGGCACCACTTCCCCTCTCTAGATGTTTAGGTAATATGGCACCACTTCCCCCCTCTAGTTGTTTAGTTAATATGGCACCACTTCCCCCCTCTAGTTGTTTAGTTAATATGGCACCACTTGGCCCCTGTCTAGTTGTTATGTTAATATGGCACCACTTCCACCTCTAGTTGTTTTGTTAATATGGCACCACTTCCTCCTTCTAGTTGTTTAGTTAATATGGCAGCACATCCCCTTCTAATTGTTTAGTTTATATGTCACCACTTCCCCCCTCTAGTTGTTTAGTTAATATGGCACCAGTTCATCCCTCTAGTTGTTTAGTTTATATGTCACCACTTCCCCCTCTAGTTGTTTAGTTAATATGGTACCACTTCCTCCCTCTAGTTGTTTAGTTAATATGGCACCACTTCCTCTAGTTGTTTAGTTAATATGGCACCACTTCCCCCCTCTAGTTGTGATCTTAATATGGCACCACTTCCCCCCTCTAGTTGTTTAGTTAATATGGCACCACTTCTCCCTCTAGTTGTTTAAGTAATATGGCACCACTTCCCCCCTCTAGTTGTTTTGTTAATATGGCACCACTTCCCCCCTCTAGTTGTTTAGTTAATATGGCACCACTTCCTCCCTCTAGTTGTTTAGTTAATATGGCACCACTTCCCCTCTAATTGTTTAAGTAATATGGCACCACTTCCCCCCTCTAGTTGTTTAGTTAATATGGCACCACTTCCCCCCTCTAGTTGTTTAGTTAATATGGCACCATTTCCACCCACTAGTTGTTTAGTTAATAAGGCACCACTTGGCCCATGTCTAGTTGTTATGTTAATATGGCACCACTTCCTCCCTCTAGTTGTTTAGTTAATATGGCACCACTTCCCCCCTCTAGTTGTTTTGTTAATATGACACCACTTCCCCATCTAGTTGTTTAGTTAATATGGCACCACTTGCCCCTTTAGTTGTTTAGTTAATATGGCACCACTTCCTCCCTCTAGTTGTTTAGTTAATATGGCAGCACTTCCCCCTCTAATTGTTTAAGTAATATGGCACCTCTTCCCCCCTCTAGTTGTTTAGTTAATATGGCACCACTTCCCCCCTCTAGTTGTTTAGTTAATATGGCACCACTTGGCCCCTGTCTAGTTGTTATGTTAATATGGCACCACTTCCCCCTCTAGTTGTTTTGTTAATATGGCACCACTTCCTCCTTCTAGTTGTTTAGTTAATATGGCAGCACTTCCCCCTCTAATTGTTTAGTTTATATGTCACCACTTCCCCCCTCTAGTTGTTTAGTTAATATGGCACCACTTCCTCCCTCTAGTTGTTTAGTTTATATGTCACCACTTCCCCCCTCTAGTTGTTTAGTTAATATGGCACCACTTCTTCCCTCTAGTTGTTTAGTTAATATGGCACCACTTCCCACCTCTAGTTGTTTAGTTAATATGGCACCACTTCCCCCCTCTAGTTGTGATCTTAATATGGCACCACTTCCCCCTTTAGTTGTTTAGTTAATATGGCACCACTTCCTCCCTCTAGTTGTTTAGTTAATATGGCAGCACTTCCCCCTCTAATTGTTTAAGTAATATGGCACCACTTCCCCCTCTAATTGTTTAGTTTATATGTCACCACTTCCCCCCTCTAGTTGTTTAGTTAATATGGCACCACTTCCTTCCTCTAGTTGTTTAGTTTATATGTCACCACTTCCCCCCTCTAGTTGTTTAGTTAATATGGCACCACTTCCTCCCTCTAGTTGTTTAGTTAATATGGCACCACTTCCCACCTCTAGTTGTTTAGTTAATATGGCACCACTTCCTCCCTCTAGTTGTTTAGTTAATATGGCACCACTTCCCACCTCTAGTTGTTTAGTTAATATGGCACCACTTCCCCCCTCTAGTTGTGATCTTAATATGGCACCACTTCCCCCCTCTAGTTGTTTAGTTAATATGGCACCACTTCCCCCTCTAGTTGTTTAGTTAATATGGCACCACTTTCCCCTCTAGTTGTTTAGTTAATATGACAGCACTTCCCCTCTCTAGTTGTTTAGTTAATATGGCACCACTTCCCCCTCTAGTTGCTTTGTTAATATGGCACCACTCTCCCCCTCTAGTTTTTTTGTTAATATGGCAGCACTTCCCCCCTCTAGTTGTTTAGTTAATATGGCACCACTTCCCCCCTCTAGTTGTTTAGTTAATATGGCACCACTTCTCCCTCTAGTTGTTTAAGTAATATGGCACCACTTCCCCCCTCTAGTTGTTTTGTTAATATGGCACCACTTCCTCCCTCTAGTTGTTTAGTTAATATGGCACCACTTCACCCCTCTAGTTGTTTAGTTAATAAGGCACCACTTGGCCCATGTCTAGTTGTTATGTTAATATGGCACCACTTCCTCCCTCTAGTTGTTTAGTTAATATGGCACCACTTCCCCTCTAGTTGTTTTGTTAATATGGCACCACTCTCCCCATCTAGTTGTTTAGTTAATATGGCACCACTTCCCCCTTTAGTTGTTTAGTTAATATGGCACCACTTCCTCCCTCTAGTTGTTTAGTTAATATGGCACCACTTCCCCCTCTAATTGTTTAAGTAATATGGCACCACTTCCCCCTCTAGTTGTTTAGTTAATATGGCACCACTTCCCCTCTCTAGATGTTTAGGTAATATGGCACCACTTCCCCCCTCTAGTTGTTTAGTTAATATGGCACCACTTCCCCCCTCTAGTTGTTTAGTTAATATGGCACCACTTGGCCCCTGTCTAGTTGTTATGTTAATATGGCACCACTTCCACCTCTAGTTGTTTTGTTAATATGGCACCACTTCCTCCTTCTAGTTGTTTAGTTAATATGGCAGCACATCCCCTTCTAATTGTTTAGTTTATATGTCACCACTTCCCCCCTCTAGTTGTTTAGTTAATATGGCACCAGTTCATCCCTCTAGTTGTTTAGTTTATATGTCACCACTTCCCCCTCTAGTTGTTTAGTTAATATGGTACCACTTCCTCCCTCTAGTTGTTTAGTTAATATGGCACCACTTCCCCCCTCTAGTTGTTTAGTTAATATGGCACCACTTCCCCCCTCTAGTTGTGATCTTAATATGGCACCACTTCCCCCCTCTAGTTGTTTAGTTAATATGGCACCACTTCTCCCTCTAGTTGTTTAAGTAATATGGCACCACTTCCCCCCTCTAGTTGTTTTGTTAATATGGCACCACTTCCCCCCTCTAGTTGTTTAGTTAATATGGCACCACTTCCTCCCTCTAGTTGTTTAGTTAATATGGCACCACTTCCCCTCTAATTGTTTAAGTAATATGGCACCACTTCCCCCCTCTAGTTGTTTAGTTAATATGGCACCACTTCCCCCCTCTAGTTGTTTAGTTAATATGGCACCATTTCCACCCACTAGTTGTTTAGTTAATAAGGCACCACTTGGCCCATGTCTAGTTGTTATGTTAATATGGCACCACTTCCTCCCTCTAGTTGTTTAGTTAATATGGCACCACTTCCCCCCTCTAGTTGTTTTGTTAATATGACACCACTTCCCCCATCTAGTTGTTTAGTTAATATGGCACCACTTGCCCCTTTAGTTGTTTAGTTAATATGGCACCACTTCCTCCCTCTAGTTGTTTAGTTAATATGGCAGCACTTCCCCCTCTAATTGTTTAAGTAATATGGCACCTCTTCCCCCCTCTAGTTGTTTAGTTAATATGGCACCACTTCCCCTCTCTAGATGTTTAGGTAATATGGCACCACTTCCCTCTAGTTGTTTAGTTAATATGGCACCACTTCCCCCCTCTAGTTGTTTAGTTAATATGGCACCACTTGGCCCCTGTCTAGTTGTTATGTTAATATGGCACCACTTCCCCCTCTAGTTGTTTTGTTAATATGGCACCACTTCCTCCCTCTAGTTGTTTAGTTAATATGGCAGCACTTCCCCCTCTAATTGTTTAGTTTATATGTCACCACTTCCCCCCTCTAGTTGTTTAGTTAATATGGCACCACTTCCTCCCTCTAGTTGTTTAGTTTATATGTCACCACTTCCCCCCTCTAGTTGTTAAGTTAATATGGCACCACTTCCTCCCTCTAGTTGTTTAGTTTATATGTCACCACTTCCTCCCTCTAGTTGTTTAGTTAATATGGCACCACTTCCCCCCTCTAGTTGTGATCTTAATATGGCACCACTTCCCCCCTCTAGTTGTTTAGTTAATATGGCACCACTTCCCCCTCTAGTTGTTTAGTTAATATGGCACCACTTTACCCTCTAGTTGTTTAGTTAATATGACAGCACTTCCCCTCTCTAGTTGTTTAGTTTATATGGCACCACTTCCCCCTCTAGTTGCTTTGTTAATATGGCACCACTCTCCCCCTCTAGTTGTTTTGTTAGTAATGCACCACTCCCCCAAAGTTGTTTAGTTAATATGGCACCACTTCCCCCCTCTAGTTGTTTAGTTAATATGGCACCACTTCCCGCTGTAGTTGTTTTGATAATATGGCACCAAATCCCCCCTCTAGTTGTTTAGGTAATATTGCACCACTTTCCCCCTCTAGTTGTTTAGTTAATATGGCACCACTTCCCCCTCTAGTTGTTTTGTTAATATGGCACCACTCTCCCCTCTAGTTGTTTTGTTAGTAAGGCACCACTCCCCCAAAGTTGTTTAGTTAATATGGCACCACTTCCCCCTCTAGTTGTTTAGTTAATATGGCACCAATTCCCGCTCTAGTTGTTTTGATAATATGGCACCAAATCCCCCCTCTAGTTGTTTAGGTAATATTGCACCACTTTCCCCCTCTAGTTGTTTAGTTAATATGGCACCACTTCCCCCTCTAGTTGTTTTGTTAATATGGCACCACTTCCCCCCTCTAGTTGTTTAGTTAATATGGCTCCACTTCCCCCTCAAGTTGTTATGTTAATATGGCACCACTTCCTCTAGTTGTTTTGTTAATATGGCACCACTTCCCCTCTAGTTGTTTTGTTAATATGGCACCACTCCCCTCTAGTTGTTTTGTTAGTATGGCACCACTTCCCCTCTCTAGTTGGTTTGATAATATGGCACCACTTCCCTCTCTTTGTTTTGTTAATATGGCACCACTTCCCCCTCTAGTTGTTTAGTTAATATGGCACCATTTTCCCCTCTAGTTGCTTTGTTAATATGGCACCACTCTCCCTCTAGTTGTTTTGTTAGCAAGGCACCACTCCCCCAAAGTTGTTTAGTTAATATGGCACCACTTCCCCCTCTAGTTGTTTAGTTAATATGGCACCACTTCCCGCTCTAGTTGGTTTTATAATATGGCACCAAATCCCCCCTCTAGTTGTTTAGGTAATATTGCACCACTTTCCCCCTCTAGTTGTTTAGTTAATATGGCACCACTTCCCCTCTAGTTGTTTTGTTAATATGGCACCACTTCCCCCCTCTAGTTGTTTAGTTAATATGGCTCCACTTCCCCCCCTCAAGTTGTTATGTTAATATGGCACCACTTCCCCCTCTAGTTGTTTTGTTAATATGGCACCACTTCCCCCTCTAGTTGTTTTGTTAATATGGCACCACTCCCCCCCTCTAGTTGTTTTGTTAGTATGGCACCACTTCCCCTCTCTAGTTGGTTTGATAATATGGCACCACTTCCCCCTCTCTTTGTTTTGTTAATATGGCACCACTTCCCCCCTCTAGTTGTTTAGTTAATATGGCACCACTTTCCCCCTCTAGTTGCTTTGTTAATATGGCACCACTCTCCCCCTCTAGTTGTTTTGTTAGCAAGGCACCACTCCCCCAAAGTTGTTTAGTTAATATGGCACCACTTCCCCCTCTAGTTGTTTAGTTAATATGGCACCACTTCCCCCTAGTTGTTTTGATAATATGGCACCAAATCCCCCTCAAGTTGTTTAGGTAATATTGCACCACTTTCCCCTCTAGTTGTTTAGTTAATATGGCACCACTTCCCCCTCTAGTTGTTTAGTTAATATGGCACCACTTCCCCCTCTAGTTGTTTAGTTAATATGGCTCCACTCCCCCTCAAATTGTTATGTTAATATGGCACCACTTCCCTCTAGTTGTTTTGTTAATATGGCACCACTTCCCCTCTAGTTGTTTTGTTAATATGGCACCACTCCCCCTCTAGTTGTTTGGTTAGTATCGCACCACTTCCCCTCTCTAGTTGGTTTGATAATATGGCACCACTTCCCCCTCGCTTTGTTTTGTTAATATGGCACCACTTCCCCCTCTAGTTGTTTAGTTAATATGGCACCACTTCCCCCTCTAGTTGCTTTGTTAACATGGCACCACTCTCTCCCTCTAGTTGTTTTGTTAGTAAGGCACCACTTCCCCCAAAGTTGTTTAGTTAATATGGCACCACTTCCCCCTCTAGTTGTTTAGTTAATATGGCACCACTTCCCGTTCTAGTTGTTTTGATAATATGGCACCAAATCCCCCCTCTAGTTGTTTAGGTAATATTGCACCACTTTCCCCCTCTAGTTGTTTAGTTAATATGGCACCACTTCCCCCTCTAGTTGTTTAGTTAATATGGCACCACTTTCCCCCTCTAGTTGTTTTGATAATATGGCACCAAATCCCCCCTCTAGTTGTTTAGGTAATATTGCACCACTTTCCCCCTCAAGTTGTTATGTTAATATGGCACCACTTCCCCCTCTAGTTGTTTTGTTAATATGGCACTACTTCCCTCTAGTTGTTTTGTTAATATGGCACCACTCCCCCCTCTAGTTGTTTTGTTAGTATGGCACCACTTCCCCCCTCTAGTTGTTTTGTTAATATGGCACCACTCCCACCCTCTAGTTGTTTTGTTAATATGGCACCACTTCCCCCCTCTAGTTGTTTTGATAATATGGCACCACTTTCCCCTCTATTTGTTTTGTTAATATGGCACCACTTCCCCCCTCTAGTTGTTTAGTTAATATAGCACCACATTCTCCCTCTAGTTGTTTAGTTAATATTGCAGGACTTCTCCCCTCTAGTTGTTTAGTTAATATGGCACCACTTCCCCCCTCTAGTTGTTTTGTTAATATGGCACCACTTCCCCCCTCTAGTTGTTTATTTAATATGGCTCCACTTCCCCCCCTCTAGTTGTTTAGTTAATATGGCACCACTTCCCCTCTCTAGTTGTTTAGGTAATATGGCACCACTTTCCCCTCTAGTTGTTTAGTTAATATGGCAGCACTTCCCCACTCTAGTTGTTTAGTTAATATGGCACCACTTCCCCCCCTCTAGTTGTTTTGTTAATATGGCACCACTTCCCCCTTCTAGTTGTTTAAGTAATATGGCACCACTTCCCCCCTCTAGTTGTTTAGTTAATATGGCACCACTTCCTCTCTAGTTGTTTAGGTAATATGGCACCACTTCCCCCTCTAGTTGTTTAGTTAATATGGCACCACTCCCCCTCTAGTTGTTTTGTTAGTATGGCACCACTTCCCCTCTAGTTGTTTAGTTAATATGGCACCACTCCCACCCTCTAGTTGTTTTGTTAATATGGCACCACTTCCCCCTCTAGTTGTTTTGATAATATGGCACCACTTTCCCTCTATTTGTTTTGTTAATATGGCACCACTTCCCCCCTCTAGTTGTTTAGTTAATATAGCACCACTTTCTCCCTCTAGTTGTTTAGTTAATATTGCAGGACTTCTCCTCTAGTTGTTATGTTAATGTGGCACCACTTCCCCTCTAGTTGTTTTGTTAATATGGCACCACTTCCCCCTCTAGTTGTTTTGTTAATATGGCACCACTCCCCCCCTCTAGTTGTTTTGTTAGTATGGCACCACTTCCCCTCTCTAGTTGGTTTGATAATATGGCACCACTTCCCCTCTCTTTGTTTTGTTAATATGGCACCACTTCCCCCCTCTAGTTGTTTAGTTAATATGGCACCACTTTCTCCTCTCTAGTTGTTTGTTAATATGGCAGCACTTCCCACTCTAGTTGTTTAGTTAATATGGCACCACTTCCCCCTCTAGTTGTTTTGTTAATATGGCACCACTTCCCTTTCTAGTTGTTTAAGTAATATGGCACCACTTCCCCCTCTAGTTGTTTAGTTAATATGGCACCACTTCCCTCTCTAGTTGTTTAGGTAATATGGCACCACTTCCCCCTCTAGTTGTTTAGTTAATATGGCACCACTCCCCCCCTCTAGTTGTTTTGTTAGTATGGCACCACTTCCCCCCTCTAGTTGTTTAGTTAATATGGCACCACTCCCACCCTCTAGTTGTTTTGTTAATATGGCACCACTTCCCCCCTCTAGTTGTTTTGATAATATGGCACCACTTTCCCCTCTATTTGTTTTGTTAATATGGCACCACTTCCCCCCTCTAGTTGTTTAGTTAATATAGCACCACTTTCTCCCTCTAGTTGTTTAGTTAATATTGCAGGACTTCTCCCCTCTAGTTGTTTAGTTAATATGGCACCACTTCCCCCCTCTAGTTGTTTTGTTAATATGGCACCACTTCCCCCCTCTAGTTGTTTAGTTAATATGGCTCCACTTCCCCCCCTCAAGTTGTTATGTTAATATGGCACCACTTCCCCCTCTAGTTGTTTTGTTAATATGGCACCACTTCCCCCTCTAGTTGTTTTGTTAATATGGCACCACTCCCCCCCTCTAGTTGTTTTGTTAGTATGGCACCACTTCCCCTCTCTAGTTGGTTTGATAATATGGCACCACTTCCCCCTCTCTTTGTTTTGTTAATATGGCACCAGTTCCCCCTCTCTAGTTGTTTAGTTAATATGGCACCACTTTCTCCCTCTAGTTGTTTTGTTAATATGGCACCTCTTCCCCCCTCTAGTTGTTTTGTTAATATGGCACAACTTTCCCCCTCTAGTTGTTTTGTTAATATTGCTGCACTTCCCCCCTCTAGTTGTTTAGTTAATATGGCACCACTTTCCCCTCTAGTTGTTTAGTTAATATGGCAGCACTTCCCCACTCTAGTTGTTTAGTTAATATGGCACCACTTCCCCCCCTCTAGTTGTTTTGTTAATATGGCACCACTTCCCCCCTCTAGTTGTTTAGTTAATATGGCTCCACTTCCCCCCCTCAAGTTGTTATGTTAATATGGCACCACTTCCCCCTCTAGTTGTTTTGTTAATATGGCACCACTTCCCCCTCTAGTTGTTTTGTTAATATGGCACCACTCCCCCCCTCTAGTTGTTTTGTTAGTATGGCACCACTTCCCCTCTCTAGTTGGTTTGATAATATGGCACCACTTCCCCCTCTCTTTGTTTTGTTAATATGGCACCACTTCCCCCTCTCTTTGTTTAGTTAATATGGCACCACTTCCCCCTTCTAGTTGTTTAAGTAATATGGCACCACTTCCCCCCTCTAGTTGTTTAGTTAATATGGCACCACTTCCTCCCTCTAGTTGTTTAGTTAATATGGCACCACTTCCCCTCTAATTGTTTAAGTAATATGGCACCACTTCCCCCCTCTAGTTGTTTAGTTAATATGGCACCACTTCCCCCCTCTAGTTGTTTAGTTAATATGGCACCATTTCCACCCTCTAGTTGTTTAGTTAATAAGGCACCACTTGGCCCATGTCTAGTTGTTATGTTAATATGGCACCACTTCCTCCCTCTAGTTGTTTAGTTAATATGGCACCACTTCCCCCCTCTAGTTGTTTTGTTAATATGACACCACTTCCCCCATCTAGTTGTTTAGTTAATATGGCACCACTTGCCCCTTTAGTTGTTTAGTTAATATGGCACCACTTCCTCCCTCTAGTTGTTTAGTTAATATGGCAGCACTTCCCCCTCTAATTGTTTAAGTAATATGGCACCTCTTCCCCCCTCTAGTTGTTTAGTTAATATGGCACCACTTCCCCTCTCTAGATGTTTAGGTAATATGGCACCACTTCCCCCCTCTAGTTGTTTAGTTAATATGGCACCACTTCCCCCCTCTAGTTGTTTAGTTAATATGGCACCACTTGGCCCCTGTCTAGTTGTTATGTTAATATGGCACCACTTCCCCCTCTAGTTGTTTTGTTAATATGGCACCACTTCCTCCCTCTAGTTGTTTAGTTAATATGGCAGCACTTCCCCCTCTAATTGTTTAGTTTATATGTCACCACTTCCCCCCTCTAGTTGTTTAGTTAATATGGCACCACTTCCTCCCTCTAGTTGTTTAGTTTATATGTCACCACTTCCCCCCTCTAGTTGTTAAGTTAATATGGCACCACTTCCTCCCTCTAGTTGTTTAGTTAATATGGCACCACTTCCCACCTCCAGTTGTTTAGTTAATATGGCACCACTTCCCCCCTCTAGTTGTTTAGTTTATATGGCACCACTTCCCCCTCTAGTTGCTTTGTTAATATGGCACCACTCTCCCTCTAGTTGTTTTGTTAGTAAGGCACCACTCCCCCAAAGTTGTTTAGTTAATATGGCACCACTTCCCCCTCTAGTTGTTTAGTTAATATGGCACCACTTCCCCCTCTAGTTGTTTAGATAATATGGCACCACTTCCCCCTCTAGTTGTTTAGTTAATATGGCACCACTTCCCTCTCTAGTTGTTTAGTTAATATGGCACCACTTCCCTCTAGTTGTTTAGTTAATATGGCACCACTTCCCCTCTAGTTGTTTAGTTAATATGGCACCACTTCCCCCTCTAGTTGTTTAGTTAATATGGCACCACTTCCCCCTCTAGTTGTTTAGTTAATATGGCACCACTTCCCCCTCTAGTTGTTTTGTTAATATGGCACCACTTCCCCCTCTAGTTGTTTAGTTAATATGGCACCACTTCCCCCTCTAGTTGTTTAGTTAATATGGCACCACTTCCCCCCTCTAGTTGTTTAGTTAATATGGCACCACTTCCCCCTCTAGTTGTTTAGTTAATATGGCACCACTTCCCCCTCTAGTTGTTTAGTTAATATGGCACCACTCTCTCTAGTTGTTTAGTTAATATGGCACCACTTCCTCCCTCTAGTTGTTTAGTTAATATGGCACCACTTCCCCCTCTAGTTGTTTAGTTAATATGGCACCACTTCCCCCTCTAGTTGTTTAGTTAATATGGCACCACTTCCTCTAGTTGTTTAGTTAATATGGCACCACTCTAGTTGTTTAGTTAATATGGCACCACTTCCCCCTCTAGTTGTTTAGTTAATATGGCACCACTTCCCCCTCTAGTTGTTTAGTTAATATGGCACCACTTCCACCTCTAGTTGTTTAGTTAATATGGCACCACTTCCCCCTCTAGTTGTTTAGTTAATATGGCACCACTTCCCCCTCTAGTTGTTTAGTTAATATGGCACCACTTCCCCCTCTAGTTGTTTAGTTAATATGGCACCACTCTCCCCTCTAGTTGTTTTGTTAATGGCACCACTTCCAAAGTTGTTTGTTAATATGGCACCACTTCCCCCTCTAGTTGTTTGTTAATATGGCACCACTTCCCCTCTAGTTGTTTAGTTAATATGGCACCACTTCCCCTCTAGTTGTTTAGTTAATATGGCACCACTTCCCCTCTAGTTGTTTAAGTTAATATGGCACCACTTCCCTCTAGTTGTTTAGTTAATATGGCACCACTTCCCCTCTAGTTGTTTAGTTAATATGGCACCACTTCCCCCTCTAGTTGTTTTGTTAATATGGCACCACTTCCCCCTCTAGTTGTTTTGTTAATATGGCACCACTTCCTCTCTAGTTGTTTAGGTTAATATTGCACCACTTTCCCCCTCTAGTTGTTTAGTTAATATGGCACCACTTCCCCTCTAGTTGTTTTGTTAATATGGCACCACTCTCCCCTCTAGTTGTTTTGTTAGTAAGGCACCACTTCCCCCAAAGTTGTTTAGTTAATATGGCACCACTTCCCCCTCTAGTTGTTTAGTTAATATGGCACCACTTCCGCTCTAGTTGTTTTGATAATATGGCACCAAATCCCCTCTAGTTGTTTAGGTAATATTGCACCACTTTCCCTCTAGTTGTTTAGTTAATATGGCACCACTTCCCCCTCTAGTTGTTTTGTTAATATGGCACCACTTCCCCCTCTAGTTGTTTAGTTAATATGGCTCCACTTCCCCCAAGTTGTTATGTTAATATGGCACCACTTCCCCCTCTAGTTGTTTTGTTAATATGGCACCACTTCCCCCCTCTAGTTGTTTTGTTAATATGGCACCACTTCCCCTCTAGTTGTTTTGTTAGTATGGCACCACTTCCCTCTCTAGTTGGTTTGATAATATGGCACCACTTCCCCTCTCTTTGTTTTGTTAATATGGCACCACTTCCCCCTCTAGTTGTTTAGTTAATATGGCACCACTTTCCCCCTCTAGTTGCTTTGTTAATATGGCACCACTCTCCTCTAGTTGTTTTGTTAGCAAGGCACCACTCCCCCAAAGTTGTTTAGTTAATATGGCACCACTTCCCCCTCTAGTTGTTTAGTTAATATGGCACCACTTCCCCTCTAGTTGTTTTTATAATATGGCACCAAATCCCCCTCTAGTTGTTTAGGTAATATTGCACCACTTCCCCCTCTAGTTGTTTAGTTAATATGGCACCACTTCCCCCCTCTAGTTGTTTTGTTAATATGGCACCACTTCCCCTCTCTAGTTGTTTAGTTAATATGGCTCCATGTTAATATGGCCCACTTCTCTAGTTGTTTAGTTAATATGGCACCACTTCCCCCTCTAGTTGTTTTGTTAATATGGCACCAAATTCCCCCTCTAGTTGTTTAGGTAATATTGCACCACTTCTAGTTGTTTTGTTAATATGGCACCACTTCCCCTCTAGTTGTTTTGTTAATATGGCACCACTTCCCCCTCTAGTTGTTTTGTTAATATGGCACCACTCCCTCTAGTTGTTTTGTTAATATGGCACCACTTCCCCCTCTAGTTGTTTTGTTAATATGGCACCACTTCCCCCTCTAGTTGTTTAGTTAATATGGCACCACTTCCCCTCTAGTTGTTTTGTTAATATGGCACCACTTCCCCCTCTAGTTGTTTTGTTAATATGGCACCACTTCCCTCTAGTTGTTTAGTTAATATGGCACCACTTCCCCCTCTAGTTGTTTAGTTAATATGGCACCACTTCCCTCTAGTTGTTTTGTTAATATGGCACCACTTCCCCCTCTAGTTGTTTAGTTAATATGGCACCACTTTCCCCTCTAGTTGTTTAGTTAATATGGCACCACTTCCCTCTAGTTGTTTAGTTAATATGGCACCACTTCCCCCTCTAGTTGTTTAGTTAATATGGCACCACTTCCCCCTCTAGTTGTTTTGTTAATATGGCACCACTTCCCCTCTAGTTGTTTAGTTAATATGGCACCACTTCCCCCTCTAGTTGTTTTGTTAATATGGCACCACTTCCCCTCTAGTTGTTTTGTTAATATGGCACCACTTCCCTCTCTAGTTGTTTTGTTAATATGGCACCACTTCCCTCTAGTTGTTTTGTTAATATGGCACCACTTCCCCCTCTAGTTGTTTAGTTAATATGGCACCACTTCCCTCTAGTTGTTTTGTTAATATGGCACCACTTCCCTCTCTAGTTGTTTAGTTAATATGGCACCACTTCCCCCTCTAGTTGTTTTGTTAATATGGCACCACTTCCCCCTCAGTTGTTTTGTTATGGCTCCTCTAGTTGTTTTGTTAATATGGCACCACTTCCCCCTCTAGTTGTTTTGTTAATATGGCACCACTTCCCCTCTAGTTGTTTAGTTAATATGGCACCACTTCTCTAGTTGTTTAGTTAATATGGCACCACTTCCCTCTAGTTGTTTAGTTAATATGGCACCACTTCTAGTTGTTTTGTTAATATGGCACCACTTCCCCTCTAGTTGTTTAGTTAATATGGCACCACTTTCCCCTCTAGTTGTTTTGTTAATATGGCACCACTTCCCCCTCTAGTTGTTTTGTTAATATGGCACCACTTTCCCCTCTAGTTGTTTTGTTAATATGGCACCACTTCCCCTCTAGTTGTTTTGTTAGTATGGCACCACTTCCCCCTCTATTTGTTTTGTTAATATGGCACCACTTCCCCCCTCTAGTTGTTTAGTTAATATGGCACCACTTCCCGCTCTAGTTGTTTTGATAATATGGCACCACTTTCCCTCTAGTTGTTTTGTTAATATGGCACCACTTCCCCCTCTAGTTGTTTAGTTAATATGGCACCACTTCCCCTCTAGTTGTTTTGTTAATATGGCACCACTTCCCCTCTAGTTGTTTAGTTAATATGGCACCACTTCCCCCTCTAGTTGTTTAGTTAATATGGCACCACTTCCCCCTCTAGTTGTTTAGTTAATATGGCACCACTTCCCCCTCTAGTTGTTTTGTTAATATGGCACCACTTCCCCCTCTAGTTGTTTTGTTAATATGGCACCACTTTCCTCTAGTTGTTTAGTTAATATGGCACCACTTCCCCCTCTAGTTGTTTAGTTAATATGGCACCACTTCCCCCCTCTAGTTGTTTTGTTAATATGGCACCACTTCCCCCTCTAGTTGTTTTGTTAATATGGCACCACTTCCCCCTCTAGTTGTTTTGTTAATATGGCACCACTTCCCCTCTAGTTGTTTTGTTAATATGGCACCACTTCCCCCTCTAGTTGTTTAGTTAATATGGCACCACTCCCTCTAGTTGTTTTGTTAGTATGGCACCACTTCCCTCTAGTTGTTTAGTTAATATGGCACCACTCCCACCCTCTAGTTGTTTTGTTAATATGGCACCACTTCTCTCTAGTTGTTTTGATAATATGGCACCACTTTCCCTCTATTTGTTTTGTTAATATGGCACCACTTCCCCCTCTAGTTGTTTAGTTAATATGGCACCACTTTCTCCCTCTAGTTGTTTAGTTAATATGGCACCACTCTCCTCTAGTTGTTATGTTAATGTGGCACCACTTCCCCTCTAGTTGTTTTGTTAATATGGCACCACTTCCCTCTAGTTGTTTTGTTAATATGGCACCACTCCCCCTCTAGTTGTTTTGTTAGTATGGCACCACTTCCCCTCTCTAGTTGGTTTGATAATATGGCACCACTTCCCCTCTCTTTGTTTTGTTAATATGGCACCACTTCCCTCTCTAGTTGTTTAGTTAATATGGCACCACTTTCCCTCTAGTTGTTTTGTTAATATGGCACCACTTCCCCTCTAGTTGTTTAGTTAATATGGCACCACTTCCCCCTCTAGTTGTTTTGTTAATATGGCACCACTTCCCCTTCTAGTTGTTTAGTTAATATGGCACCACTTCCCCCTCTAGTTGTTTAGTTAATATGGCACCACTTCTCTCTAGTTGTTTAGGTAATATGGCACCACTTCTCTAGTTGTTTAGTTAATATGGCACCACTCCCCTCTAGTTGTTTGTTAGTATGGCACCACTTCCCCCCTCTAGTTGTTTAGTTAATATGGCACCACTTTCCCCCTCTAGTTGTTTTGTTAATATGGCACCACTTCCCCTCTAGTTGTTTTGATGTATGGCACCACTTCCCCTCTAGTTGTTTTGTTAATATGGCACCACTTCCCCCTCTAGTTGTTTAGTTAATATGGCACCACTTTCTCCTCTAGTTGTTTAGTTAATATGGCACTTTCCCCTCTAGTTGTTTTGTTAATATGGCACCACTTCCCCCTCTAGTTGTTTAGTTAATATGGCACCACTTCCCCCTCTAGTTGTTTAGTTAATATGGCACCACTTCCCCCCTAGTTGTTATGTTAATATGGCACCACTTCCCTCTAGTTGTTTTGTTAATATGGCACCACTTCCCCTCTAGTTGTTTTGTTAATATGGCACCACTCCCCCTCTAGTTGTTTTGTTAATATGGCACCACTTCCCTCTCTAGTTGTTTAGTTAATATGGCACCACTTCCCCTCTAGTTGTTTTGTTAATATGGCACCACTTCCCTCTCTAGTTGTTTAGTTAATATGGCACCACTTTCTCCCTCTAGTTGTTTAGTTAATATGGCACCACTTCCCCCTCTAGTTGTTTTGTTAATATGGCACCACTTCCCCCTCTAGTTGTTTAGTTAATATGGCACCACTTCCCCTCTAGTTGTTTAGTTAATATGGCACCACTTTCCCCTCTAGTTGTTTAGTTAATATGGCACCACTTCCTCTCTAGTTGTTTAGTTAATATGGCACCACTTCCCCTCTAGTTGTTTTGTTAATATGGCACCACTTCCCCCTCTAGTTGTTTAGTTAATATGGCACCACTTCCCCCTCTAGTTGTTATGTTAATATGGCACCACTTCCCCCTCTAGTTGTTTTGTTAATATGGCACCACTTCCCTCTAGTTGTTTTGTTAATATGGCACCACTTCCCCTCTAGTTGTTTTGTTAATATGGCACCACTTCCCTCTCTAGTTGGTTTGTTAATATGGCACCACTTCCCTCTAGTTGTTTTGTTAATATGGCACCACTTCCCCCTCTAGTTGTTTAGTTAATATGGCACCACTTCCCCCTCTCTAGTTGTTTAGTTAATATGGCACCACTTCCTCTCTAGTTGTTTAGTTAATATGGCACCACTTCCCTCTAGTTGTTTAGTTAATATGGCACCACTTCCCCTCTAATTGTTTAGTTAATATGGCACCACTTCCCCCTCTAGTTGTTTAGTTAATATGGCACCACTTCCCTCTAGTTGTTTAGTTAATATGGCACCACCCTCTAGTTGTTTAGTTAATATGGCACCACTTCCCTCTAGTTGTTTAGTTAATATGGCACCACTTCCTCCCTCTAGTTGTTTAGTTAATATGGCACCACTTCCCCCTCTAGTTGTTTTGTTAATATGGCACCACTTCCCCCTCTAGTTGTTTAGTTAATATGGCACCACTTCCCCTCTAGTTGTTTTGTTAATATGGCACCACTTCCCCCTCTAGTTGTTTAGTTAATATGGCACCACTTCCCCCTCTAGTTGTTTAGTTAATATGGCACCACTTCCCCCTCTAGTTGTTTGTTAATATGGCACCACTTCCCCCTCTAGTTGTTTAGTTAATATGGCACCACTTCCCCTCTAGTTGTTTAGTTAATATGGCACCACTTCCCCCTCTAGTTGTTTAGTTAATATGGCACCACTTCCCCTCTAGTTGTTATGTTAATATGGCACCACTTCCCCTCTAGTTGTTTTGTTAATATGGCACCACTTCCCCCTCTAGTTGTTTTGTTAATATGGCACCACCCCCCTCTAGTTGTTTTGTTAATATGGCACCACTTCCCCTCTAGTTGTTTAGTTAATATGGCACCACTTCCTCTCTAGTTGTTTAGTTAATATGGCACCACTTCCCCTCTAGTTGTTTTGTTAATATGGCACCACTTCCCCCTCTAGTTGTTTAGTTAATATGGCACCACTTCCCCCTCTAGTTGTTTAGTTAATATGGCACCACTTCCCCCTCTAGTTGTTTTGTTAATATGGCACCCCCCCCTCTAGTTGTTTTTGTTAATATGGCACCACTCTCTAGTTGTTTTGTTAATATGGCACCACTTCCTCTAAGTTGTTTAGTTAATATGGCACCACTTCCCTCTAGTTGTTTTGTTAATATGGCACCACTTCCCCTCTAGTTGTTTTGTTAATATGGCACCACTTCCCTCTAGTTGTTTAGTTAATATGGCACCACTTCCCTCTCTAGTTGTTTTGTTAATATGGCACCACTTCCCCTCTCTAGTTGTTTAGTTAATATGGCACCACTTCTCCCCTCTAGTTGTTTAGTTAATATGGCACCACTTCTCCCTCTAGTTGTTTAGTTAATATGGCACCACTTGGCCCCCTGTCTAGTTGTTTAGTTAATATGGCACCACTTCCCCTCTAGTTGTTTTGTTAATATGGCACCACTTCCCCCTCTAGTTGTTTAGTTAATATGGCACCACTTCCCCTCTAGTTGTTTAGTTAATATGGCACCACTTCCCCTCTAGTTGTTTAGTTAATATGGCACCACTTCCTCCTCTCTAGTTGTTTAGTTAATATGGCACCACTTCTAGTTGTTTAGTTAATATGGCACCACTTCCTCCCTCTAGTTGTTTAGTTAATATGGCACCACTTCCCACCTCTCTAGTTGTTTAGTTAATATGGCACCACTTCCTCTAGTTGTTTAGTCTTAATATGGCACCACTTCCCCTCTAGTTGTTTAGTTAATATGGCACCACTTCCCCCTCTAGTTGTTTAGTTAATATGGCACCACTTCCCTCTCTAGTTGTTTAGTTAATATGGCACCACTTCCTCTCTAGTTGTTTAGTTAATATGGCACCACTTCCTCCCTCTAGTTGTTTTGTTAATATGGCACCACTTCCCCTCTAGTTGTTTGTTAATATGGCACCACTTCCCCCTCTAGTTGTTTAGTTAATATGGCACCACTTCCCCCCTCTAGTTGTTTAGTTAATATGGCACCACTTCCCTCTAGTTGTTTAGTTAATATGGCACCACTTCCCCTCTAGTTGTTTAGTTAATATGGCACCACTTCCCCTCTAGTTGTTTAGTTAATATGGCACCACTTCCCCTCTAGTTGTTTAGTTAATATGGCACCACTTCCTCTAGTTGTTTTGATAATATGGCACCAAATTCCCCCTCTAGTTGTTTAGTTAATATGGCACCACTTCCCCCTCTAGTTGTTTAGTTAATATGGCACCACTTCCCCTCTAGTTGTTTTGTTAATATGGCACCACTCTCCCTCTAGTTGTTTTGTTAATATGGCACCACTTCCCCTCTAGTTGTTTAGTTAATATGGCACCACTTCCCTCTAGTTGTTTAGTTAATATGGCACCACTTCCCCTCTAGTTGTTTTGTTAATATGGCACCAAATCCCCCTCTAGTTGTTTAGGTTAATATGGCACCACTTTCCCCTCTAGTTGTTTAGTTAATATGGCACCACTTCCCCCTCTAGTTGTTTTGTTAATATGGCACCACTTCCCCTCTAGTTGTTTAGTTAATATGGCACCACTTCCCTCTAGTTGTTATGTTAATATGGCACCACTTCCCCTCTAGTTGTTTTGTTAATATGGCACCACTTCCCCCTCTAGTTGTTTAGTTAATATGGCACCACTTCCCCTCTAGTTGTTTTGTTAATATGGCACCACTTCCCCCTCTAGTTGTTTAGTTAATATGGCACCACTTCCCCCTCTAGTTGTTTTGTTAATATGGCACCACTTCCCTCTAGTTGTTTAGTTAATATGGCACCACTTCCCCCTCTAGTTGTTTGTTAATATGGCACCACTCTCCCCCTCTAGTTGTTTTGTTGTTAATATGGCACCACTTCCCTCTAGTTGTTTAGTTAATATGGCACCACTTCTCTCTAGTTGTTTAGTTAATATGGCACCACTTCCCTCTAGTTGTTTTGTTAATATGGCACCACTTCCCTCTAGTTGTTTAGTTAATATGGCACCACTTCCCCCTCTAGTTGTTTAGTTAATATGGCACCACTTCCCCTCTAGTTGTTTTGTTAATATGGCACCACTTCCCCTCTAGTTGTTTAGTTAATATGGCACCACTTCCCTCTAGTTGTTATGTTAATATGGCACCACTTCCCTCTAGTTGTTTTGTTAATATGGCACCACTTCCCCTCTCTAGTTGTTTTGTTAATATGGCACCACTTCCCCCTCTAGTTGTTTTGTTAATATGGCACCACTTCCCTCTCTAGTTGGTTTGATAATATGGCACCACTTCCCCCTCTCTAGTTGTTTTGTTAATATGGCACCACTTCCCCCTCTAGTTGTTTAGTTAATATGGCACCACTTCCCTCTAGTTGTTTTGTTAATATGGCACCACTTCCCCCTCTAGTTGTTTTGTTAATATGGCACCACTCCCTCTAGTTGTTTAGTTAATATGGCACCACTTCCCCTCTAGTTGTTTAGTTAATATGGCACCACTTCCCCTCTAGTTGTTTTGATAATATGGCACCAAATCCCCCTCTAGTTGTTTAGGTAATATTGCACCACTTTCCCTCTAGTTGTTTAGTTAATATGGCACCACTTCCTCTAGTTGTTTAGTTAATATGGCACCACTTCCCTCTAGTTGTTTGTTAATATGGCACCACTTCCCCCTCAAAGTTGTTATGTTAATATGGCACCACTTCCCCCTCTAGTTGTTTAGTTAATATGGCACCACTTCCCTCTAGTTGTTTTTATAATATGGCAATCCCCCTCTAGTTGTTTAGGTAATATGGCACCACTTTCCCCCTCTAGTTGTTTAGTTAATATGGCACCACTTCCCTCTAGTTGTTTTGTTAATATGGCACCACTTCCCCCTCTAGTTGTTTTGTTAATATGGCACCACTTCCCCCTCTAGTTGTTTTGTTAATATGGCACCACTTCCCCCTCTAGTTGTTTTGTTAATATGGCACCACTTCCCCCTCTAGTTGTTTTGTTAATATGGCACCACTTCCCCCTCTAGTTGTTTTGTTAATATGGCACCACTTCCCCTCTAGTTGTTTTGTTAATATGGCACCACTTCCCTCTAGTTGTTTAGTTAATATGGCACCACTTCCTCTAGTTGTTTAGTTAATATGGCACCACTTCCCCCTCTAGTTGTTTAGTTAATATGGCACCACTTCCCCCTCTAGTTGTTTTGTTAATATGGCACCACTTCCCTCTAGTTGTTTTGTTAATATGGCACCACTCCCCTCTAGTTGTTTTGTTAATATGGCACCACTTCCCCTCTAGTTGTTTAGTTAATATGGCACCACTTCCCTCTCTAGTTGTTTGTTAATATGGCACCACTTCCCCTCTAGTTGTTTAGTTAATATGGCACCACTTCCCTCTAGTTGTTTAGTTAATATGGCACCACTTCCCCCTCTAGTTGTTTAGTTAATATGGCACCACTTCCCCCTCTAGTTGTTTAGTTAATATGGCACCACTCCCCCTCTAGTTGTTTAGTTAATATGGCACCACTTCCCCCTCTAGTTGTTTTGTTAATATGGCACCACTTCCCTCTAGTTGTTTAGTTAATATGGCACCACTTCCTCTAGTTGTTTAGTTAATATGGCACCACTTCCCCTCTAAGTTGTTATGTTAATATGGCACCACTTCCCCCTCTAGTTGTTTTGTTAATATGGCACCACTTCCCCCTCTAGTTGTTTTGTTAATATGGCACCACTTCCCCCTCTAGTTGTTTTGTTAATATGGCACCACTTCCCCCTCTAGTTGTTTTGTTAATATGGCACCACTTCCCACCCTCTAGTTGTTTTGTTAATATGGCACCACTTCCCCTCTAGTTGTTTTGTTAATATGGCACCACTTTCCCCCTCTAGTTGTTTTGTTAATATGGCACCACTTCCCCTCTAGTTGTTTAGTTAATATGGCACCACTTCCCTCTAGTTGTTTAGTTAATATGGCACCACTTCCCCCTCTAGTTGTTTAGTTAATATGGCACCACTTCCTCTAGTTGTTTTGATTAATATGGCACCACTTCTCTAGTTGTTTAGGTAATATTGCACCACTCAAGTTGTTTATGTTAATATGGCACCACTTTCCCCCTCTAGTTGTTTTGTTAATATGGCACCACTTCCCCTCTAGTTGTTTTGTTAATATGGCACCACCCCTCTAGTTGTTTTGTTAGTATGGCACCACTTCCCCTCTAGTTGTTTTGTTAATATGGCACCACTCCCCTCTAGTTGTTTTGTTAATATGGCACCACTTCCCTCTAGTTGTTTTGATAATATGGCACCACTTTCCTCTAGTTGTTTTGTTAATATGGCACCACTTCCCCCTCTAGTTGTTTAGTTAATATGGCACCACTTCCTCTAGTTGTTTTGTTAATATGGCACCACTTCCCCCTCTAGTTGTTTAGTTAATATGGCACCACTCCCCCTCTAGTTGTTTTGTTAATATGGCACCACTTCCCCCTCTAGTTGTTTTGATAATATGGCACCACTCTCCCTCTAGTTGTTTTGTTAATATGGCACCACTTCCCCTCTAGTTGTTTAGTTAATATGGCACCACTTCCCCCTCTAGTTGTTTAGTTAATATGGCACCACTTCCCCTCTAGTTGTTTTGATAATATGGCACCAAATCCCCCCTCTAGTTGTTTAGGTAATATTGCACCACTTTCCCCCTCAAGTTGTTATGTTAATATGGCACCACTTCCCCCTCTAGTTGTTTTGTTAATATGGCACCACTTCCCCCTCTAGTTGTTTTGTTAATATGGCACCACTCCCCCCTCTAGTTGTTTTGTTAGTATGGCACCACTTCCCCCCTCTAGTTGTTTTGTTAATATGGCACCACTCCCACCCTCTAGTTGTTTTGTTAATATGGCACCACTTCCCCCCTCTAGTTGTTTTGATAATATGGCACCACTTTCCCCTCTATTTGTTTTGTTAATATGGCACCACTTCCCCCCTCTAGTTGTTTAGTTAATATAGCACCACATTCTCCTCTAGTTGTTTAGTTAATATTGCAGGACTTCTCCTCTAGTTGTTTAGTTAATATGGCACCACTTCCCCCTCTAGTTGTTTTGTTAATATGGCACCACTTCCCCCTCTAGTTGTTTATTTAATATGGCTCCACTTCCCCTCTAGTTGTTTAGTTAATATGGCACCACTTCCCCTCTCTAGTTGTTTAGGTAATATGGCACCACTTTCCCCTCTAGTTGTTTAGTTAATATGGCAGCACTTCCCCACTCTAGTTGTTTAGTTAATATGGCACCACTTCCCCCTCTAGTTGTTTTGTTAATATGGCACCACTTCCCCCTTCTAGTTGTTTAAGTAATATGGCACCACTTCCCCCCTCTAGTTGTTTAGTTAATATGGCACCACTTCCCCTCTCTAGTTGTTTAGGTAATATGGCACCACTTCCCCCCTCTAGTTGTTTAGTTAATATGGCACCACTCCCCCCCTCTAGTTGTTTTGTTAGTATGGCACCACTTCCCCCCTCTAGTTGTTTAGTTAATATGGCACCACTCCCACCCTCTAGTTGTTTTGTTAATATGGCACCACTTCCCCCCTCTAGTTGTTTTGATAATATGGCACCACTTTCCCCTCTATTTGTTTTGTTAATATGGCACCACTTCCCCCCTCTAGTTGTTTAGTTAATATAGCACCACTTTCTCCCTCTAGTTGTTTAGTTAATATTGCAGGACTTCTCCCCTCTAGTTGTTATGTTAATGTGGCACCACTTCCCCCTCTAGTTGTTTTGTTAATATGGCACCACTTCCCCCTCTAGTTGTTTTGTTAATATGGCACCACTCCCCCCCTCTAGTTGTTTTGTTAGTATGGCACCACTTCCCCTCTCTAGTTGGTTTGATAATATGGCACCACTTCCCCCTCTCTTTGTTTTGTTAATATGGCACCACTTCCCCCTCTCTAGTTGTTTAGTTAATATGGCACCACTTTCTCCCTCTAGTTGTTTTGTTAATATGGCAGCACTTCCCCACTCTAGTTGTTTAGTTAATATGGCACCACTTCCCCCCCTCTAGTTGTTTTGTTAATATGGCACCACTTCCCTCTTCTAGTTGTTTAAGTAATATGGCACCACTTCCCCCTCTAGTTGTTTAGTTAATATGGCACCACTTCCCCTCTCTAGTTGTTTAGGTAATATGGCACCACTTCCCCCCTCTAGTTGTTTAGTTAATATGGCACCACTCCCCCCCTCTAGTTGTTTTGTTAGTATGGCACCACTTCCCCCCTCTAGTTGTTTAGTTAATATGGCACCACTTTCTCCCTCTAGTTGTTTTGTTAATATGGCACCTCTTCCCCCCTCTAGTTGTTTTGTTAATATGGCACAACTTTCCCCCTCTAGTTGTTTTGTTAATATTGCTGCACTTCCCCCTCTAGTTGTTTAGTTAATATGGCACCACTTCCCCCTCTAGTTGTTTAGTTAATATGGCTCCACTTCCCCCTCAAGTTGTTATGTTAATATGGCACCACTTCCCCCTCTAGTTGTTTTGTTAATATGGCACCACTTCCCCTCTAGTTGTTTTGTTAATATGGCACCACTCCCCCTCTAGTTGTTTTGTTAGTATGGCACCACTTCCCTCTCTAGTTGGTTTGATAATATGGCACCACTTCCTCTCTTTGTTTTGTTAATATGGCACCACTTCCCTCTCTAGTTGTTTAGTTAATATGGCACCACTTTCTCCCTCTAGTTGTTTTGTTAATATGGCACCTCTTCCCCCTCTAGTTGTTTTGTTAATATGGCTCCACTTCCTCTAGTTGTTTTGTTAATATTGCTGCACTTCCCCCTCTAGTTGTTTAGTTAATATGGCACCACTTTCCCCTCTAGTTGTTTAGTTAATATGGCAGCACTTCCCCACTCTACTTGTTTAGTTAATATGGCACCACTTCCCCCTCTAGTTGTTTTGTTAATATGGCACCACTTCCCCCCTCTAGTTGTTTAAGTAATATGGCACCACTTCCCCTCTCTAGTTGTTTAGGTAATATGGCACCACTTCCCCCCTCTAGTTGTTTAGTTAATATGGCACCACTTCCCCCCTCTAGTTGTTTAGTTAACATGGCACCACTTTGCCCCTTGTAGTTGTTTAGTTAACATGGCACCACTTGGCTCCTTGAAGTTGTTTAGCTGATAGATAAAAAATGCATTTTAAAACTAACACCACTTTGTCCTCAAAGGGTCGTTCGGCTGTCTATATACGATAACCCTTTGGAGAAACCTTCTTTGGTAGAAAGCTTTCGGGCTCCATGTAGAACCCTTTTAACAGAGAGTTCTATGTGAAACCCAAAGGGTTCTCCTAAGGGGCCAGCCGAAGAACCCTTTTTGAAACTTTTTTTCTAAGAGTGTGATATGTTATAGCTGGGGCAAGGAGTTATCCCACTTATATTGATGTGGTATAGCTGGGGCAAGGAGTTATCCCACTTATATTGATGTGGTATAGCTGGGGCCAGGAGTTTGTCCTCTTATATTGATGTGGTGTAGCTGGGGCCAGGAGTCTGTCCTCTTATATTGATGTGGTATAGCTGGGGCCAGGAGTTTGTTTCGCTCATGGGACCTGACCAGGTAAACAACTCTGTGTCAGCTAACAATGTCAGCTAGCACTAGTTGAACACAGCAGAGATAGTGCACCTCCCGCACCTGCACCTGCTGCACCTCCTCTCTCTCTCCGGCTGTTTTTAAACACAGAACATTCGTTTTAAATGACGTGCAGTGCGGACACCATCCAGCCAGCTGAGCGTTGTGACTAATGACCAGCTGTGTTCACTTCCATTGAGCTGTGCTGTGATGAACAGTGAGACTGAGCTGAAAGCAGTATAGCTGTAGATGTGTGTGATGTGTGTGTGTGTGTGTGTGTGTGTGTGTGTGTACAGCTGGGAACTAACTAACCACAAGCATTGAGCTCCACCCACAGGGACTGGCCCGGGACTAGGAGTTAGTGGGTGACAGACAGACAGGGAGTGAGAAGTGGATCTCTGCTCAGGTCTGTCTCCATCTGCTTCTCTATATGACTCAACAGAAAGATAACGTGATAAGACAGTGATGAGGGTTGATGGAACCACATGAGAGAAAGAAAGCGTGCCTGTGTGTTCACGTCTTCTTTAACTTATTGGTTGGCCTTGAACACATGCCCTCTGATCAGTGCTAGTACAGATGTAGGATCTTAATTTGATCACCATGTTGCAGAACTTTTCTGCACTGCAAGAAATGTAAAACATGTAGTGTATTTGAGGTTTAAAATGGCTTCTGAAGTTTGTAATTTCCACTTTGAAATGTCAGACTTGATTTTCCCTTCTGTAAAATGTATAAACCCATACAACAATTTATATTTCCTGTTGCTGCAGGATGATTTTCCTGCTTTAGCAAACTGGCTTAAATTAAGAACCTACATCTGTATTAGTGGTTAGCTAGTCTGTCGATCCCTCAGGGCTGGAGCCCATCTTTTCCCAGACTGCACCTGTCGTCCTGTACTCGACATCAGGACCTTTCTGACTAATCACAGAGGAACCTATCTTTCTCCCTCCCTCCCTCCCTCCCTGTCTCTGTCTCTCTCTCTCTCTCTCTTTATCTTTCTCGCGCACACGCTCTCTCTCTCTCTCTCTCTCTCTCTCTCTTTTTCAACTTATATTTCCATCTTACTCTCAGAACTACAGTATACTGTATCTCCCTTTCACTTCTCTCTTTCTCTCAGAACTACAGTATACTGTATCTCCCTTTCACGTCTCTCTTTCCACCCACTTGTTCTCTCTCGCTCTTTTCTTCCTCTCTCTCCCCTTTGAGACCCTGACAGATGGGTTATATATCTCTCTCTTTTCTAAAGCTGCATCCCCAAAACAATAAAACAGCCTCCAACATACCCTATAGGTCTAAACTGGCCTCTGACCAAACTCTGTGCCTCAGCCGTATGACAGTATCTTTCTTATAGAATATTGGCTACAGTATTTATCTTAGAAAATAGTTGGCTATCTGTCTTATAAGGTCAAAAGCAGACCAAGCACTCTCAGATGACGTCATGTTTGGGTTCTAACCACGGATTATATAAATCTGACAAGATTTATATAATCAGCCTCCATGGATCCATCCCAAATGGGACCCTACTTCCTATGTACTCAAAGGTAGTGCACTATGTAGGGAATAGAGTTCCATTTGGGACACAACACATCTTGTTGGCAGCCATGGTGTTCTGATGTATTCTGTGTCAGGTTGAGTTGGTTTGTGAAACGCCAAGCCCCTAACCTTTCCATTTTCTAAGGCCAATCTTGTCTCCCAAGCAACTGGCACTGCTGACATGCTGATCTGCTGTATTTCCCGTTGCGGTTAAAGTTAGGACTGTCTGTTTAAAATTAAAAGAAAGTTTACTGGCACAGAGAGAGAGAAAGAGAAAATGAGACAGAACGAACAAGAGAGAGAGAGAGAAATCCTTGGGAACTGACTTGTAACAGACTGACTTTAACATTGACTCACTTCTTCAGACTGAAACTAAAGTGCTGTGTCTGCATCTGGATCTCTCTAGTTGGAGCCTTAGAATGTCAGAACTTCAAAACTGGGGCTTAGTGGGTACAGTCTCACGACTTGGTGCCATGGTAACTTGCTGTGTCCCTGTTAACTATGAGTCACCATCCCCGCAGCAGCACCCTGTTGGGTTGGCACACACACAGAGTGTTGGCATTGAAAGCCGGTTGGCATCACACACACTTCATGTTCCAATGCCAGACAGGTTTGTGTTGAGCTGCATGCCTTACTGCAGTTGTGTTTTAGCTGGAACGTTCCCTCCTCTACAATTACATAGAAGCCAGAGGAGAGGAGAGGAGATAGGGGGGCTGGTTTTCAACTGGCATGCTACAGCATCCACTATATGTCCAGGGGACTGCCTGCTACATCAGCCACAGTATGTTCTGGGGACTGCCGGCTACATCATCCACTATATGTCCAGGGGACTGCCTGCTACATCATCCACTACATGTATTGGGGACTGCCTGCTACATCATCCACTATATGTCCTGAGGACTGCCTGCTCCATCATCCACTATATGTCCTGGGGACTGTCTAATACATCGTCCACTATATGTTCTGGGGACTGTTTGCTACATCATCCATTATACTTCCATGGGACTGCCTGCTATATCATCCACTATATGTATTGGGGACTGCCTGCTACATCATCCACTATATGTCCTGGATAGATATAAGTCCTGTTCTGCTGCTTCAATCAATACACATAGCACAGGAGGTTGGTGGCATCTTTATTGAGGTGAGGTGAGGTGAGGAGAGGAGAGGTGATAAGGGGGCTGCTACATAATCCACTATATGTCTTGGGGACTGTCTGCTACATCATCCACTATATGTCCTGGGGACTGTCTAATACATCGTCCACTATATGTTCTGGGGACTGTTTGCTACATCATCCATTATACTTCCTGGGGACTGCCTGCTATATCATCCACTATATCTACTGGGGACTGCCTGCTACATCATCCACTAAATGTGCTGGATAGATATAAGTCCTGTTCTGCTGCTTCAATCAATACACATAGCACAGGAGGTTGGTGGCATCTTTATTGAGGTGAGGTGAGGTGAGATGAGGAGAGGTGATAAGGTGGCTGCTACATAATCCACTATATGTCCTGGGGACTGTCTGCTACATCATCCACTATATGTCCTGGGGACTGTCTGCTACATCATCCACTACATGTCCTGGGGACTGTTTGCTACATCATCCACTACATGTCCTGGGGACTATCTGCTACATCATCCACTACATGTCCTGGGGACTATCTGCTACATCACCCACTATATGTCCTGGGGACTGTTTTCTACACCATCCACTATATGTCCTGGGGACTGTCTAATACATCGTCCACTATATGTTCTGGGGAATGCCTGCTACATCATCCACTATATGTCTTGGGGACTGTCTGCTACATCATCCAATATATGTCCTGGGGACTGTCTGCTACCTCATCCACTATATGTCTTGGGGACTGTCTGCTACATCATCCACTATATGTCTTGGGGACTGTCTGCTACCTCACCCACTATATGTATTGGGGACTGTCTGCTACATCATCCACTATATGTTGTGGGGGACTGCCTGTTACATCATCCACTATAAGTCCTGGGGACTGTCTGCTACATTATCCTCTATATGTCCTGGGGACTGTTTGCTACATCATCCACTATATGTCCTGGATAGATATAAGTCCTGTTCTGCTGCTTCAATCAATACACATAGCACAGGAGGTTGGTGGCATCTTTATTGAGGTGAGGTGAGGTGAGGTGAGGAGAGGAGAGGTGATAAGGGGGCTGCTACATAATCCACTATATGTCCTGGGGACTGTCTGCTACATAATCCACTATATGTCCTGGGGACTGTCTGCTACATCATCCACTATATGTCCTGGGGACTGTTTGCTACATCATCCACTATATGTCCTGGGGACTATCTGCTACATCATCCACTATTGGTCCTGGGGACTGTCTAATACATCGTCCACTATATGTTCTGGGGACTGTCTGCTACATCATCCATTATATGTCCTGGGGCCTGTCTACTACATCATCCAGTATATGTCCCGGGGACTGTCTAATACATCATCCACTATGTGTCCTGGGGACTGCCTGCTATATCATACACTATATCATCCACTATACTGCTACATAATCCACTATATGTCTTGGGGACTGTTTGCTACATCACCCACTATATGTCCTGGGGACTATCTGCTACATCATCCACTATATGTCCTGGGGACTGTCTGCTACATCATCCACAATATGTACTGCGGACTATCTGCTACATCATCCATTATACGTCCTGGGGACTGCCTGCTACATCATTCACTATATGTCCTGGGGACTGTCTGCTACCTCATCCACTATATGTCTTGGGGACTGTCTGCTACATCATCCACTATATGTCCATGAGGACTGCCTAATACATCATCCGTTATATGTCCTGGGGCCTGTCTACTACATCATCCAGTATATGTCCTGGGGACTGTCTAATACATCATCCACTATGTGTCCTGGGGACTGTCTAATACATCATCCACTATATGTTATGGGGAATGCCTGCTACATCATCCACTATATGTCTTGGGGACTGTCTGCTACATAATCCACTATATGTCCTGGGGACTGTCTGCTACATCATCCACTATATGTCCTGGGGACTGTTTGCTACATCATCCACTACATGTCCTGGGGACTATCTGCTACATCACCCACTATATGTCCTGGGGACTGTTTTCTACACCATCCACTATATGTCCTGGGGACTGTCTAATACATCGTCCACTATATGTTCTGGGGAATGCCTGCTACATCATCCACTATATGTCTTGGGGACTGTCTGCTACATCATCCACTATATGTCCTGGGGACTGTCTGCTACCTCATCCACTATATGTATTGGGGACTGTCTGCAACATAATCCACTATATGTCCTGGGGACTGTCTGCTACATCATCCACTATATGTTGTGGGGGACTGCCAGTTACATCATCCACTATAGGTCCTGGGGACTGTTTGCTACATCATCCACTATATGTCCTGGGGACTATCTGCTACATCATTTACTATATGTACTGGGGACTATCTGCTACATAATCCACTATATGTCCTGGGGACTGCCTGCTACATCATCCACTATATGTACTGGGGACTGCCTGCTACATCATCCATTATAAGTCCTGTGGACTGCCTGCTACATCATCCACTATATGTCCTGAGGACTGCCTGCTCCATCATCCACTATATGTCCTGGGGACTGTCTGATACATCATCCACTATATGTCCTGGGGACTATCCGCTACATCATCCACTATATGTCCTGGGGACTGTCTAATACATCGTCCACTATATGTACTTGGGACTGCCTGCTACATCATCCATTATAAGTCCTGTGGACTGCCTGCTACATCATCCACTATATGTCCTGGGGACTGTCTGCTACATCATCCACTCTATGTCCTGGGGACTGTCTACTTCATTATCCACTATATGTCCTAGAAAAAAGTCCTGTTCTGCTGCTTCACTCATTACACATAGCACAGGAGGTTGGTGGCACCTTTACTGAGGAGGACAGGCTCGTGGTAATGGCTGGAGTGGAATTGTATCAATTACATCAAACACCATTCCATTTGCTTCCATCCGGGCCATGATTATTAGCCGTCCTCCCCTCAGCAGCCTCCACTTGTACATAAATACTGTAAGGCGCTACGGAGGCCTGCAGGGACAAACCATGACTATTCTATTGGTCCATTAAGCCAGACAATGAAATACAGATAAGATATTTTAAATGATTTCAACTAGAACCCAGTTCTGGATGGAATAATTACTTGGATATAGTGTTTATGGAAATGGATTCCGTCTTATCTTCATTGGCTGGATATTGCCAAACATTGTCTTATCTGTTAGAGGAAATAGTCCATGTTATTCACATTTAGGGGAATCAGTTGTTTATACTGACAATGACCTCAGACTTCACTCAGCATAGTTTCACTTAACGTTCTAAGCAACACGAGCACACATTCCAAAAAATAACACTCTACAAGATTCTAGAATATCCCCTTGCATTATATTCATGCATTGCATCATAGGCACTAGTAATACATACCATCTGAAATAAACACAAGCCATCAATTAAGGTTGCTGGAGCAGAACAAATATTAAATGCATCCCAAATGGTATCATGTTCCCTATAAAGTTAACTACTTTTTACCAGAGCCCTATGGGCCCTGATTTAAAAGTAGTGCACTATAAAGGGAATAGGAAGCGATTTGGGACAGAATGTACTGGCTGACTTTGGCAGGAACAGAAAGGCCATGTTGTATGGAGCGCAGTTTGGGTCTTTACTTGTCAAAAAAGATACACGTCAGATAACACTATTTGACCGTCAAATAACACTATTCTATTATTGAATGTTGTGTGTGCTGAATTTGCACGTGCAAGCCAAGCGCTACCATTATGATCACTGTCAAAGATGTACAGTATTGCGTTGGTAATAAGGCATTATTTGTTCGACCGAATGGGAAAACCTCTGTGTGAGCATTGGAAATTAGATCAGGATCAAAAGAGCAGGATCAAATTTTTTTGCAAATATCTTTGATAGAGGGTATCTAGCTAGCTTTAGCTTGGTACCTAGCTAGCACCAATGCAACCAGCCTGAAAACAGTGACCAGTAGAAACTGCAGTAATTTTCAATATTCTTAGCAATGATTTAGGAATCCATGTGAGTTAGTATTAGCTAGGCAGCCACTTGTTGTTCTCCTATTGAAACAACTAGCTAGCCAGCTACTTAACCCTGCTGCCCCAAAATGCCGTTATAAGCAGCCAGCTAGCTTCATCTGGAGCGGGTTCTGTGTTGTGAAGCTAGCCACAATAAGGACTAGCCACAATATTGGAATTTGCGTTTTGCCTTCACCATTAATCAAATAAGAACTGTCTTATAAATTAGGGTTATTTTAGATCATGACACCTATGTAGATATTTAGCTAGCTAACTATCACTACTGAAACAGATTATGTCATTTTGCTATGTTTTTGGGGAAGAACATTGTTTGCATCCATCAGCTAGCTAGCTTTTTTTTATGACCAGCACTTCCCAGAGCTTGGGAAAGTGTGTCTGCGCTTGTGCGGCAGCGGCAGCTGCGTGAGACAAAACTTTACCAGCATCATAGCATAGGTATTGGTGAATCGTTGTGACAGTGTATTCAATGTGTAATAACAACATAAAAAATTAATGAACGTGTTGAATTATTACGTGATGAGCAGTATTTGACGTGTATCTTTTTTGACACGCAAAGACCCAAACGGCGTTCCATATCCATAACATGCATAATGCTGTGGGATGTACACTTCTTGCTGCTATTAGAACAGACTTTTGTTTTTACTTGACTTGGTACACACCGATGTAAACACAGAGGGAGAGAGGGAGGGAGGGGGTGAGAGGAGGAGAGATGAAAGAGGGACAGAGGGAAAGGGGGGGGAGCGAGAGAGGGGAGAAAGGAGGGATCTGCACACTGATGCAAATGCCAATGGAGAAGGATGCAGACGGAGGGAGGAAGAGAGAGAGTGGGAGAGAGGGAGAAATGGAAAAATGGGGATGGGTTTGAGAGAGAAAACAGGCACAGGGTTGATAGCCCACATTGTTTAATGCCAAGAAAAGCAGCTCAGATGAAGAGTGAATAAGATGGTTTAAGAATAAACACAATGGAGTCTGCCTGGGATGAGCTGCTTGTGTGTGTGTGTGTGTGTGTGTTTGTGTGTGTCTCTGTGTGTGTGTCTCTGTGTGTGTGTGTGTGTTTGAAAGAGAAAGAGCGTGTGTTTGCATGCGTGCATCCATGCATGCGTGTGTGTGTGTAGCCTACCTCCAGCCTACGTCTTCCATCCATGTTCTTAATGAAAGAGCTCATTATGTTTATATGGCTACTACTTAAGAGCAGACCCAGACTAATAACACCTATTTTCACTGCTCTCAACCCGACACCAAAGACTGACACTATAAATCACACGTTACTCATTGGTGTAATTAAGGATGTTTTGCCAGACTTCTTGACTCTGGGTACGGTTTAATAGCGACCTCAACAAAACTTTAAAGTCAAACTTGATTATCAGAATAAGGTTTCCAATTTTTGCTGACTCATTCAAGTGCTGGAGTTCTATATCAAAAGCGAAGGTCTACGCTACCTCATATTTCATAGTGATTACCTGGAGGAGGGATGAGCAACTAGCTCTCAAAGTTTCAGAATTACGTTCATCCATGTTTCTCAAACGTAGAATTTCTAAGTTGTTCCAAATGTCAAATTTCTAAGTGTTTAAGATTAAGGTTTGGCATTAACTTTGAAAGGTTAAGGTTTGGGATAAGCTTAAAACAAAAATATCAAAAACAACTACTTTCTATTGCTGGATTTGAACTGACCTTTGGAATCAGAGGCAGATGCTTCCACAACACCCTGTCAAAACTGAAACCAACTTGAGGGTAACAGTGCTCAATGTTGCCCCTCGTGGCCGGTTTCCACGTCATCTCCCGACATCCTCAGACATGGATGGACGTCCAATACTGACTTGTATCACGGGTGACCTGGCTGGAGATGAGTGGCTTTTCCACTGAAACAGAAATAGACTGGGGTAAATCATCTAAAGAATTGTGGCACAAGAAGCAAAACAGGAAACAAGAAATAGACAATATCTTCTTTTTTAGGATTCATATAACTGCTGAAATGGGTGGATAGCATAGTGGACTTTGGTGTCTGGTTTTGGTGGGAAAGGTTGTATTGTGTGTGTGTTTGGCCTTGGGGGTCTACCCCTGCTGCCTTCTACTCAGTGAGACCATAACCCTGCAGCCACAGGGTTCACCACAGAAACGACCTGTTGGCCTACAGGGGTTAGAGGTCAGGGGTCATTGTTCCCAGGGGGTGCAGTGGCGACACCCCAGGAGCTGGGCAGACAGGGTGTGTATGTGTGTATGTGTGTGTGTGTTGGGCAGACGGGGGCGTGAAGCCCCCCTAATGAACAACGACTCCATCAATTAGAGAGGGAACATAAAAATCTAAAATAAAAAGATAGTTAGGAGAAAAAGGAAAGTGAACGTGGAACTGGTGGATAATTCTCTGTGACCCTAGTGGGCCATCGGGCCTATGATACAGCTTTGGACTAAATATTACAAATGTCTGAACAACTATAGACCTATACAATAACGCTGCCTCCACCCATCTCTCCATTGTACCCAGATGCCAATGAATTGAGTGGCAATTAGAAAGTCCTGAGGCTAGATCGGACAATGAATGTTTCAAAAGGGAAATTAGGGTTTGGTGAAAAGGCAACTAATGGCAAAGACAATGTGTAACCAATGAAGGGGTCTGTGAAGCCCTTCAGAGCTCTTTTCATAAAGTCAGCGGAAAGTAAATAGACTGTCTGGTCCTCAATACTAAACCACAATATCCCAGAGAATAAGACACTGACCTAAGGTCTGTCTTCATGACACCCCTAATAGTAAAGGTTAAGACTTTGGGAGAGTAAGCTGTTTCTAGACCAAAGCCTAGGGGCAACTTCTACCCAGAGCCATATTTGGAAAGATTAATTTGCCTTCTTATGCCTGATTTTGTATCAAAACATGTATGACTTTGTATGACAAAAATTCTTTACAAAGATATTGCTGACTGTCGTTGTTTTGAAAGGCTTTCTGAACACAACCAGACATTAATAATATGGGATTTAGCATGAACTGATTCCCTCCAATTTGCCTCCAAAAGGCAAGAACATCACAAAGTAACAGCACTTTAACCTTGAAACAGTCGGCCCATTTTAACTTGTCCTTTGGTGTCAACCAATTGGATTAAACACTCCTTAAAGTGTCACGTCAAGAGCTAAATGGATAGGTTGTTGGTTTGATGGATGGGCATATCCGGCCAATCAGCTCTCAGTTTGACAGTAAGCCATGCATCATGTTTAATTATGTCCTGGTTAGACTGTGACCTGGAATAATGACAACGCATTATAAGACCTCAAACCAATTGCTACTAAGAAACAAGGCTCACAGGTCTGTAGCTTTTATAGTCTCATTACTGAGTCACTCCGTAATCAAATTCCAAGGCTTCAATTGTATTACTTAGTCCACTAAAATCCTGTTTTCAAGACGGCTACTTACAATGTTAAAATCCACTTAAAAATATACCCTTTTCTTAAAAAGTGGCTAATCTCATTTGGTAAAAGACAAGGTTTTAGCAGGAACCTCATTTCTTTAGTGGTAATGAATTTTTCCCATACGGTGCAGCTAGGTAAGGGTTGAGTAGGAGGTGTAATAGACATTACCACACACTGTAGATTATTGCTGTGAGTAAAGCTTTGGATAAAGGTTCTATTCACACTGACACACACACACACACTCACTGAGGGCAGAGTTGGAAAAAATCATAAAAACATGCTGATTTAATTAACCCCCTTCACAACCTCCTCACTTTCTTGGCTTAGTCCTAATATATATGCAGCCCGATGTGGACCAAGTGTCCCGGTATGTCATAGCATACCGCCCCCTGCTCGCCCTGAGGGGTGGCAGTTAGGGAGCTGTATGTCACAGCATACCAACCCTCTGCTCACCCTGAGGGGTGACAGTTAGGGAACTGTATATCACAGCATGAAAATCATCAAATCAAATCAAATGTATTTATAAAGCCCTTCTTACATCAGCTGATGTCACAGAGTGCTGTACGGAAACCCAGCCTGAAACCCCAAACAGCAAGCAATGCAGGTGTAAAAGCACGGTGGCTAGGAAAAACTCCCTAGAAAGGCCAAAACCTAGGAAGAAACCTAGAAAGGAACCAGGCTGTGAGGGGTGGCCAGTCCTCTTCTGGCTGTGCCGGGTGCAGATTATAACAGAACATGGACAAGATTTTAAAATGTTCATAAAACAGGCAGAACAGTTGAAACTGTATAAGCAGCACGGCCAGGTGGACTGGGGACATCAGGCCAGGTAGGCCTTGAGGAATGGTCCTAATGCTCAGGTCCTCTGAGAGAGAGAGAAAAAAAAAAAAGAAAGAGAGAGAGATAATTAGAGAGAGCATACTTAAATTCACACAGGACACCAGATAAAAGAAGAAATACTCCAGATATAACAGACGGACCCTAGCCCCCCGACACAAACTACTGCAGCATAAATACTGGGCGCTGAGACAGGAGGGGTCGGGAGACACTGTGGTCCCGTCTGACGATACCCCCGGACAGGGCCAAACAGGCAGGATATAACCCCACCCACTCTGCCAAAGCACAGCCCCCACAGCACTAGAGGGATATCTTCAACCACCAACTTACCATCCTGAGACAAGGCCGAGTATAGCCCACAAGATCTTCGCCACGGCACCAGTAAGCCAGTGACTCAGCCCCTCTAATAGGGTTAGAGGCAGAGAATCCCAGTGGAGGGAACCGGCCAGGCAAAGACAGCAATCCTCTCCTCGCCCGTTTTAGGGTGGGAGGTGCAACACAACAGTAATTAGAGAGGACTACAGACTACACAAACACCACTGTGATTTGGGGCTGTGAGGCTCGATTAACCTCGTTTGCTTGATTGACCATGATGAGCATAGCTGCAGAGCAGATGGATTTACTGTTGTCCGCATCATAGAAATGTAATGATTGGAATGGACATTCCAATTCAAATCAGTGGTTCCGATTACGGTTGCAACATTAGGGTAACTGTCTCAAAATTCCCAGGTTTTTAAGAAATACCGTTTGGAGAATTCCTGAATGTACACGGCTTTTCGCCTTACAAATACGATTTCTGAAAACTTGAGAATTTGGGGAAAGTTGTATATGTTCTATGGATTCTATTTCTATGCTGAGCCCGCTGCTGGGGCTAGGTCATTAAAGACATACAGCGGCTAGCTTGGCCCCCCGTAGAGAACCGACAGGGATGTAAACAACAGGCCATGCAGGGACTTAACATAACATGTCTTACTCTTTATTTACACTAAGACTGCATTTCAAATTGCACCCTATACCCTATGTAGTGCGCTACTTTCGACCAGGGCCCATAGTGAACTAAATAGAGAATAGGGTGCCATTTGGGATGTAACTTATAGAACCTACATACTGTTTTCTATTCTATAGCGCACTGGGATTAAGCTAGCTGACATCATTGTCCCTGTTATTCTGCATACAGTGGAATTAATCGGGATGCTGTTTAATTACAGTTTTATTGTCATAATATTGTCCCAGTTATTGTCATTCATAGGCTACAGTAGATTTTCCATATTTAATTGCAGTGTTACTGTATAAAACAATAGGCTTAAGCCAATGTGCATCAATCATTGAAGAGTACTGTCACAAAGACGGCTCTGTGTTTTCCCATGTCAGATGAGCCCAATATGCTGTATCCTCATATCCCACTGGGCACACACTGGTTGAATCAACGATGTTTCCTCGTCATTTCATTGTAATTACGTGAAACCGACGTAGAATAGACGTTGAATTGACGTCTGTGCCAAGGGGGAAAGCATCACTTTGTTTACAGACTAATAGACAACGGAACAATCAATCAACTCATTACTGGTAAGAAGAGAGTGACAACAACATAGTAATACTTACATGACACAACACATACACACAACACAGGTGTTGTTCCTTCTAGACAGGTGTTGGACCATCTACCTGACATAAAACTCTCTGTCTCTCCCTTTCTCTCTCTCTCTCTCTCTCTCAATCTTCCCCCTCTCTCTGCATGGTAACTATCTACACTTGTCCTTCACCCTTGGAACGGTGTAGGTGAAGGGCCCATAACATTTCAATGTAATTACGTGGAACCGATGTGGAATAGACGCTGAATTGACGTCTGTGCCCAGGGGGAAAGCATCACTTTGTTTACAGACTAATAGACAATGGAACAATCAATCAACTCATTACTGGTAAGAGAGTGACAACAACATAGTAATACTTACACGACACAACACATGCACGACATACACAAACACACATCAAACAAGCATACAGTAAAAACAGACTCTCTGACATGAAGATCAGTCATCTTATGACAGCTGTTTGACAGGTGTTGTTCCATCTAGACAGGTGTTGTTCCATCTAGACAGGTGTTGTTCCTTCTAGACAGGTGTTGTTCCTTCTAGACAGGTGGGGTTCCTTCTAGACAGGTGGGGTTCCTTCTAGACAGGTGGGGTTCCTTCTAGACAGGTGTTGGACCATCTAGCTGGCATAAAACTCTCTCTCTGTCTCTTTTGCTTTCTCTCTCTTTTTCTCTCCTCTCAATTCAATTCAATTCAATTAATGTGCTTTATTGGCATGGGCAACATATGTTAACATTGCCAAAGCAAGTGAAGTAGATAATAAACAAAAGTGAAATATACAATACAAATTAACAGTAAACATTACACTCACAGAAGTTCCAAAATAATGTACATTTACTGTGTTGTAACAATGTGCAAATAGTGAAAGTACAAAAGGGAAAATAAATAAACATAAATATGGGTTGTATTTACAATGGTGTTTGTTCTTCACTGGTTGCTTTTTTCTTGTGGCAACAGGTCACAAATCTTGCCGCTGTGATGGCACACTGTGGTATTTCACCCAGTAGTTATGGGAGTTTATCAAAATTGGGTTTGTTTTCGAACTTTTTTGTGGGTCTGTGTAATCTGAGGAAAATATGTGTCTCTTATATTGACATACATTTGGCAGGAGGTTAGGAAGTGCAGCTCAGTTTCCACCTCATTTTGTGGGCAGTGTGCACATATCCTGTCTTCTCTTGAGAGCCATGATTTGCCTACGGCGGAGTTTCTCAATAGCAAGGCTATGCTCACTGAGTCTGTACATAGTCAAAGCTTTCCTTAAGTTTGGGTCAGTCACAGTGGTCAGGTATTCTGCCACTGTGTACTCTCTGTTTAGGGCCAAGTAGCATTCTAATTTGCTCTGTTTTTTTGTAAATTCTTTCCAATGTGTCAAATAATTCTCTTTTTGTTTTCTCATGATTTGGTTGTGTCTAATTGTGTTGCTGTCCTGGGGCTCTGTGGGGTCTGTTTGTGTTTGTGAACAGGACCAGCTTGCTTAGGGGATTCTTCTCCAGGTTCATATCTCTGTAGGTGATGGCTTTGTTATGGAATCGCTTCCTTTTAGGTTTAACCGCTCTTTTCTGGATTTTAATAATTAGAGGGTATAGGCCTAATTCTGCTCTGCATGCATTATTTGGTGTTTTATGTTGTACAAGGAGGATATTTTTGCAGAATTCTGCATGCAGAGTCTCAATTTGGTGTTTGTCCAATTTTTGTATTCTTGGTTGGTGAGTGGACCCCAGACCGCTCACCAACCAACAATAAAGGGCAATGGGTTCTATAACTGATTCAAGTATTTTTAGCCAGATCCTAGTTGGTATGTCGAATTTTATCTACACTTATCCTTGACCTTTGGAGCGGTGCAGGTGAAGGCCCCATAACCACCAGACAGACATACAGGGAGACATATTGCTGTTTGACAGAGACATGGATAGACATACAGGCAAGCAGGGAGACATATCGCTGTCTGACAGAGACATGGACAGACATACAGGCAAGCAGGGAGACAGCTGTGAACAGTAGCTACCCACTCAACTCATACATTAGATCAGAAAATGTCGCTGTTTTAAAGCTCCTTGTCACGATCTCCATTAACGGACCAAGGCGCAGCGGGGTATCCAGTATACATCTTCATTTATTAGAAACGTAACTGGCAAAACAAGAACAACAAAACTGAGCTCGGAACTGCACAGTGTGAGGCAATGACACTTACAACCAAAGACAACTTCCCACAAACTACAAGGGAAAAAAAGGGCTACATAAGTATGGTTCCCAATCAGAGACAACGATAGACAGCTGTTCCTGATTGGGAGCCATACCTGGCCAACAACAAAGAAATACAACAACTAGAACCTACAATCTAGAATGCCCACACCAAATCACACCCTGACCAAACTAAAATGAGAAATAAACAGGATCCTACAGGTCAGGGTGTGACAGTACCCCCCCCCTTACCGTCCCGGATCTCCTCCCTTGGGTGACGATGCTCCGTCGTCTTCCTCCATGGTCCCTTACCAGCCAGGATTTCCTCCCAACTCCAGAAATCCTGGCTCCTTCGCTGCTTGGTCCTTTTGTGGTGGGAAGTTCTGTCACGATCTCCATTAATGGACCAAGGCGCAGCGGGGTATCCAGTATACATCTTCATTTATTAGAAACGTAACTGGCAAAACAAGAACAACAAAACTGAGATCGGGACTGCACAGTGTGGTGCAATGACACCTACAACCAAAGACAACTTCCCACAAACTACAAGGGAAAAAATAGCTACATAAGTACGGTTCCCAATCAGAGACAACGATAGACAGCTGTCCCTGATTGGGAGCCATACCTGGCCAACAACAAAGAAATACAACAACTAGAACCTACAATCTAGAATGCCCACACCGAATCACACCCTGACCAAACTAAAATGAGAAATAAACAGGATCCTACAGGTCAGGGTGTGACACTCCTTTTCCTTCAATTCTATACATTTTGCCATGTCTAATGTGTATTCATGCCATATTTGAGTGACTCAAATATTACAACAAAAAAAACTAGCTAAAAAACATTAGTTGATATGGGCTAGTTGATCTGGACATTTCTGACAAGTTATAAATATCTCTCTAAGATATGTAATGACTAACATAACAAGAGGAACTGATTATGTACTACCCAGTTTCTAAACGTCACCTTTTATTATTACAACTATCAAGAGTAAGTTGAAAGCCCGACTGAGTTCTTTAACGGCCCAGACTTAACCACAGATATACCATCAGATAGCTCTTTGCCTCCAAATGGCCCAGCCTTAACCACAGATATACCATCAGATAACTCTATGCCTCCAAATGGCCCAGCCTTAACCACAGATATACCATCAGATAACTCTATGCCTCCAAATGCCAGACTTAACCACAGATATACCATCAGATAACTCTATGCCTCCAAATGGCCCAGCCTTAACCTCACGCAACAGGGGGATGAGAGGTACCCAGCCCTAACCATTGTAAAGGGGAGGGGTTAAGGGGTTACATTAAAGCCATGACTGAATGCACAGTGTGGTCGTTCGTCTAGTCCTATTTCTGTCACTCTGTGTCCTCTTTCCCATGATCCCCTGACGGCACAGTGACGATAGCAGGGCTGGTCATGATCCCCTGACGGCACAGTGACGATAGCAGGGCTGTTCATGCATGACTGATCCCATGCTATGACCATGGAACATGATCAGTCATGACCTATGAGTAATGACCTAAGACTGAATGCCTGGCGAGTGAACCTAGTTACGCCAGACACGTGATGAGGAGGATGATGTCATTGTTACCACCAGATGATCAGGGAGGGAATAGGTCTCATCCTTGGAAGACTGTAGTGGTGTACTAATCAACCCAAATCCAGATAGCTGATGTTCTGAAAGAGCTGCAAAATCTGGACCCCTACAAATCAGCCGGGCTAGACAATCTGGCCCCTGTCTTTCTAAAATTATCTGCCGAAATTGTTGCAACCCCTATTACTAGCCTGTTCAACCTCTCTTTCGTATCGTCTGAGATTCCCAAAGATTGGAAAGCTGCAGCGGTCATCCCCCTCTTCCAAGGGGGTGACACTCTAGACCCAAACTGCTACAGACCCGTATCTATCCTACCCTGCCTTTCAAAGGTCTTCGAAAGCCAAGTTAACAAACAGATTACCGACCATTTCGAATCCCACCGTACCTTCTCCGCTATGCAATCTGGTTTCAGAGCTGGTCATGGGTGCACCTCAGCCACACTCATGGTCCTAAACGATATCATAACCGCTATCGATAAGAAACATTACAGTGCAGCCGTATTCATTGACCTGGCCAAGGCTTTTGACTGTCAATCACCACATTCTTATTGGCAGACTCAACAGCCTTGGTTTCTCAAATGATTGCCTCGCCTGGTTCACCAACTACTTCTCTGATAGAGTTCAGTGTGTCAAATCGGAGGGCCTGTTGTCCGGACCTCTGGCAGTCTCTATGGGGGTGCCTCAGGGTTCATTCTCGGGCCGACTCTCTTCCCTGTATACATCAATGATGTCGCTCTTGCTGCCGATGATTCTCTGATCCACCTCTACGCAGACGACACCCTTCTGTATACTTCTGGCCCTTCTTTGGACACTGTGTTAACTAACCTCCAGACGAGCTTCAATGCCATACAACTCTCCTTCCGTGGCCTCCAACTACTCTTAACTGCAAGTAAAATTAAATGCATGCTTTTCAACCGATCACTGCCCGCACCTGCCCGCCCGCCCAGCATCACTACTCTGGATGGTTCTGACTTAGAATATGTGGACAACTGCAAATACTGGCTGGCTAGACTGTAAACTCTCCTTCCAGACTCACATTAAATATTTCCAATCCCAAATTAAATCTAGAACCGGCATCCTATTTCACAACAAAGCATCCTTCACTCATGCTGCCTAACATACCCTCGTAAAACTGACCATCCTACCGATCCTCGACTTCGGCGATGTCATTTAGAAAATAGCCTCCAACACTCTACTCAACAAATTGGATGCAGTCTATCACAGTGCCATCCGTTTTGTCACCAAATCCCCATATACTACCCACCACTGCGACCTGTACGCTCTCGTTGGCTGGCCCTCGCTTCATACTCCTCGCCAATCCCACTGGCTCCAGGTCATCTACAAGTCTCTGATAGGTAAAGCCCCGCCTTATCTCAGCTCACTGGTCACCATAGCAGCACCCACCCGCAGCACGCGCTCCAGACGGTATATCTCACTGGTCACCTCAAAAGCCAATTCCTCCTTTGGCCGCCTTTCGTTCCAGTTCTCTGCTGCCAATGACTGGAACGAACTACAAAAATCACTGAAGCTGGAGACTCATATCTCCCTCACTAGCTTTAAGCACTAGCTGGCAGTACAGCTCACAGATCTCTGCACCTGCACATAGCCCATCTGTAAACAGTCCATTCTACTACCTCATCCCCATTCTGTATTTATTTATCTTTCTCCTTTGCACCCCAGTAACTTGCACATTTATCTTCTGCACATCTACCATCCCAGTGTTTAATTGCTATATTGTAATTACCTCACCACCATGGCCTATTTGTTGCCCTACCTCCCTTATCTTACCTCATTTGCATTCACTGTATATAGACTTAATTTTTTTAATTTTTTTTTATTCATTTTTCTACTGTATTGTTGGGTGTATGTCTGTGTATTCCATGTGTAACTCTTTGTTGTTGTATGTATCAAACTGCTGTGCTTTATCTTGGCCAGGTCAAGGTTGTAAATGAGAACTTGTTCTTAACTAGCCTACCTGGTTAAATAAAGGTAAAATAAATAAATAAATAAAATAAAAAAGGACTATTCCTACTGGGTTTCTAACATTTTGGGAAACGTATTTTTGTAAGAACCAAAAGAGAACCTTTAGGGAATGTTGCTATTTTGGTTAAGGTAGAAACACGTTCTGAGAACGTTCCCCGCTACATTCATACAACCAAAAGAGAACGTACAAAGAACGTTAGGAAAACCATTCATTGGAACCTTTAGGGAATTGGTGCAACGTTCAAGGAACAATCCGACAACCTTCAGGGAACGTTCCCAGAACAAAAATGTGTTATCTGGGTAGTGGCTTAAGAAGGGTCTGTGTCTATAACATTTTTAAACAATAGAGCTACAAACATTTAAAATGTTTTAATCAGTCGAGGCTGGAAAAAAAGATTTGTTTGTGTGAGTGAAGTTGAATGAACGGTGACTTAATGGTGTTAAACCATTACGCTCTCCTGTCCTGTCCTCTTTGTGAACATTACCCTCTTCCTGTCTGTCCTGTCCTCTATGTGAACATTACCCTCTTCCTGTCTGTCCTGTCCTCTATGTGAACATTACCCTCTTCCTGTCTGTCCTGTCCTCTATGTGAACATTACCCTCTTCCTGTATGTCCTGTCCTCTAAGTGAACATTACCCTCTTCCTGTCTATCCTCTATGTGAACATTACCCTCTTCCTGTCTGTCCTGTCCTCTATGTGAACATTACCCTCTTCCTGTATGTCCTGTCCTCTAAGTGAACATTACCCTCTTCCTGTCTGTCCTCTATGTGAACATTACCCTCTTCCTGTCTGTCCTGTCCTCTATGTGAACATTACCCTCTTCCTGTCTGTCCTCTATGTGAACATTACCCTCTTCCTGTCTGTCCTCTATGTGCACATACTCACCATACTCAGCAGATATGACTGGATCATACATCATCTGAAAATACATGGTGAAAAAGGAATGTGTACAAATCCTATCCCTGTGTAACATTTACATAGAGATGGAGATATACTGCACCAGTCCTCCCAACTGTAAACATTTGACTGGTAAGAGCTGGAGGGACAGCTGGAGGCCGGGCTGGAGGGAACGTAGAGTAAAGTGATAAAGTAAAGTAGAGTAAAGTGATAAAATAGAACACTAATTAAGTTTGGTTTGACAGTCGTTGGGGTAGGAGTAACTGTTGTAGATTACTGAGACAGTCATCGGAGACAGGAGTGACTGTTGCCTGCAGCAAACAGGTAGAGAGGAGTCACAGAGAGTTCATAGACAAGTGCTACCTGCCTGTCCGTCTGTCAGGCAGTCAACTCATGCACGGCTAGAAAAGACAAGAACAGCTTTATGCTTCAGTGGAGAAAACTAGTCATGTAAAATCTTTTTTTTTTATGAGGCATAGAGTTATCTGATGGTATATCTGTGGTTAAGTCTGGGCCATTTGGAGGCAAAGAGCTATCTGATGGTATATCTGTGGTTAAGGCTGGGCCATTTGGAGGCATAGAGTACTCCCCATTCATCTTCATGTCCACAGGTGTTTTATTATGAGTTCTGTTGGACTGTAAATTCCAAGGCCGGGCTATATTAAAGGAAATGCTAGGCTATACCGGAGGGAACCAAGGGATGGGAGGGAGGAGAGGGATGGATGGAAGTAAGGAAGGAGTGAGAGAGAGAGAGGGAGTGTAATCCCTCATTTTCCATACCTCTCCCTCCCTCTCTGCCTCACTTCCTCTTGTGTCTGCAGTAAAATATTTAAGGGTAGGAGGAATTCCATGGGTGCTGCATAGAGTCTGTATTCATTGTGAATTCCAAGGGTTCTGCATATAGTCTGTATTCATTGTGAATTCCAAGGGTTCTGCATATAGTCTGTATTCATTGTGAATTCCAAGGGTTCTGCATATAGTCTGTATTCATTGTGAATTCCAAGGGTGCTGCATAGAGCCTGTATTCATTGTTTATTGTACAATGTGGCTTAGCTGGGAACACTTTCACTTGAATAGAGGGATGGTTTGTTAACACTGACATTGTTGTCAGCTGACTTGGCAGCTGGTCAAATTGACAGTTCACAATCTACAACATATTAAAACTCCAGCTTCAACGTTCTAATAGCTAATTGCCTACTCTACCATTGGACTAACCATTGGACTAGCCAGAAACAATAGTTCCCGTCTGCCTCACTACCAGCCACATAATAACTCAGAGGCTATTTTCATTGACAAACATTTAAAGAGAGGTTTAATGAGATTTCAATTTACATCATTTGTACATTGACATAATATGTACATAAATCTTTCAATTTACATAACATTCTTGCCTTACCTTTCGTTGTGTCAGGCAACATGACAGTCTTGCCTTACCATTCGTTGTGGCTGGCAACATGACATTCTTGCTCTGCAGATCCAAATCTACCGTAACTAGGCCTATCAGTATCACAGTAGCCACTGACTAGTCAGTAAACTTGCAAACTATTCAATGATTGCAAGCAACTTTTCCTCTTAAAAATCTGTGGTTAAGGCTGGGCCATTTGGAGGCATAGAGTTATCTGATGGTGTATCTGTGGTTAAGGCTGGGCCATTTGGAGGCAAAGAGCTATCTGATGGTATATCTGTGGTTAAGGCTGGGCCATTTGGAGGCATAGAGTACTCCCCATTCATCTTCATGTCCACAGGTGTTTTATTATGAGTTCTGTTGGACTGTAAATTCCAAGGCCGGGCTATATTAAAGGAAATGCTAGGCTATACCGGAGGGAACCAAGGGATGGGAGGGAGGAGAGGGATGGATGGAAGTAAGGAAGGAGTGAGAGAGAGAGAGGGAGTGTAATCCCTCATTTTCCATACCTCTCCCTCCCTCTCTGCCTCACTTCCTCTTGTGTCTGCAGTAAAATATTTAAGGGTAGGAGGAATTCCATGGGTGCTGCATAGAGTCTGTATTCATTGTGAATTCCAAGGGTTCTGCATATAGTCTGTATTCATTGTGAATTCCAAGGGTTCTGCATATAGTCTGTATTCATTGTGAATTCCAAGGGTTCTGCATATAGTCTGTATTCATTGTGAATTCCAAGGGTGCTGCATAGAGCCTGTATTCATTGTTTATTGTACAATGTGGCTTAGCTGGGAACACTTTCACTTGAATAGAGGGATGGTTTGTTAACACTGACATTGTTGTCAGCTGACTTGGCAGCTGGTCAAATTGACAGTTCACAATCTACAACATATTAAAACTCCAGCTTCAACGTTCTAATAGCTAATTGCCTACTCTACCATTGGACTAACCATTGGACTAGCCAGAAACAATAGTTCCGTCTGCCTCACTACCAGCCACATAATAACTCAGAGGCTATTTTCATTGACAAACATTTAAAGAGAGGTTTAATGAGATTTCAATTTACATCATTTGTACATTGACATAATATGTACATAAATCTTTCAATTTACATAACATTCTTGCCTTACCTTTCGTTGTGTCAGGCAACATGACAGTCTTGCCTTACCATTCGTTGTGGCTGGCAACATGACATTCTTGCTCTGCAGATCCAAATCTACCGTAACTAGGCCTATCAGTATCACAGTAGCCACTGACTAGTCAGTAAACTTGCAAACTATTCAATGATTGCAAGCAACTTTTCCTCTTAAAAATCTGTGGTTAAGGCTGGGCCATTTGGAGGCATAGAGTTATCTGATGGTGTATCTGTGGTTAAGGCTGGGCCATTTGGAGGCATAGAGTTATCTGATGGTGTATCTGTGGTTAAGGCTGGGCCATTTGGAGGCATAGAGTTATCTGATGGTGTATCTGTGGTTAAGGCTGGGCCATTTGGAGGTATAGAGTTATCTTATGGTATATCTGTGGTTAAGGCTGGGCCATTTGGAGGCATAGAGCTATCTGATGGTATATCTGTGGTTAAGGCTGGGCCATTTGGAGGCAAAGAGTTATCTGATGGTGTATCTGTGGTTAAGGCTGGGCCATTTGGAGGCATAGAGTTATCTTATGGTATATCTGTGGTTAAGGCTGGGCCATTTGGAGGCATAGAGTTATCTGATGGTATATCTGTGGTTAAGGCTGGGCCATTTGGAGGCAAAGAGTTATCTGATGGTGTATCTGTGGTTAAGGCTGGGCCATTTGGAGGCATAGAGTTATCTTATGGTATATCTGTGGTTAAGGCTGGGCCATTTGGAGGCATAGAGCTATCTGATGGTATATCTGTGGTTAAGGCTGGGCCATTTGGAGGCAAAGAGTTATCTGATGGTGTATCTGTGGTTAAGGCTGGGCCATTTGGAGGCATAGAGTTATCTTATGGTATATCTGTGGTTAAGGCTGGGCCATTTGGAGGCATAGAGTTATCTGATGGTATATCTGTGGTTAAGTCTGGGCCATTTGGAGGCAAAGAGTTATCTGATGGTGTATCTGTGGTTAAGGCTGGGCCATTTGGAGGCATAGAGTTATCTTATGGTATATCTGTGGTTAAGGCTGGGCCATTTGGAGGCATAGAGTTATCTGATGATGTATCTGTGGTTAAGGAGGACTAAAGGTGATCATATATGTATATGTGGTGAGGGGGGAGGGGGGACATAACATTAGGTTAAAGAGCTGTGGTCATGATAGTGAACCAGACACTGGGTCATTAGGCATCCTGTCTGTCTGTCTGTCTGTCTGTCTTCATCTAGCTGTCTTCATTAGGAGGATTAGTAAGATTGACACTGAGTCTGGCTAGCTAACAGACTGGAGATGGGCCTGAGGGTGAAAGGATGGGGACGGGACATCAGCACCCCTGTTCCTGTCATAACTGACATGTCTGATCATCAGATCAACATCAATGTCAATACCAACCTCAAGAACACAGGAACTGGATATAGCTCACTGAAGAACACAGGAACTGGATATAGCTCACTGAAGAACACAGGAACTGGATATAGCTCACTGAAGAACACAGGAACTGGATATAGCTCACTGAAGAACACAGGAACTGGATATCGCTCACTGAAGAACACAGGAACTGGATATAGCTCACTGAAGAACACAGGAGCTGGATATAGCTCACTGAAGAACACAGGAACTGGATATAGCTCACTGAAGAACACAGGAACTAGATATAACTCACTGAAGAACACAGGAACTGGATATAGCTCACTGAAGAACACAGGAGCTAGATATAGCTCACTGAAGAACACAGGAACTGGATATAGCTCACTGGAGAACACAGGAACTGGATATAGCTCACTGAAGAACACTGGAGCTGGATATAGCTCACTGAAGAACACAGGAGCTGGATATAGCTCACTGGAGAACACAGGAGCTGGATATAGCTCACTGAAGAACACAGGAACTGGACATAGCTCACTGAAGAACACAGGAACTGGATATAGCTCACTGAAGAACACAGGAACTGGACATAGCTCACTGAAGAACACAGGAACTGGATATAGCTCACTGGAGAACACAGGAGCTGGATATAGCTCACTGACGAACACAGGAACTGGATATAGCTCACTGAAGAACACAGGAACTGGACATAGCTCACTGAAGAACACAGGAACTGGACATAGCTCACTGAAGACTGAATGCAAGTGGATCATTATATGCATATGTTGACTTTTTTTGTTGACAAACATTTTATTCATTTTTGGCATTTTTCCTTTTCAGAGGGGGTTACAGGTACAGAAACAATCAAATAAATTCACACAACGATTACTCTTACCTCCCCGAAGAAAGCATGCCTCCCACCCCATGCCACCCAGAGACCCTCACCAACTCTGTCGAATGTGAGGAATGTGACCTTGTGCTTTCTACTGCTGTATATGTGCCAGGGTACACTATGTTTACTAAGGCTTACGTGTTTAGTAAGGGCTAATCTCCACAAAGAGATCTCACAGGTCCTATCCATCCATAGATTCCCTTCCTCCTCATTCTCTCTTCACCTCATCCTCTCATCCCTTCATCCTCTCATCCCTTCATCCCCTCATCCTCTCATCTCCTCATCCTCTCATCTCCTCATCCTCTCATCCACTGCTGAGGTCCAACACCCCACCGAGACCAGGGCAGATGACCTACACTCTTAGAAAAAGGGTTCAAAAGGGTTCTTCTGCTGTCCCCTTTTTGGTTCCAAGTAGAACCAAGTCGAAGAGCCCTTTTAGGTTCTACATAGCAACTTTTTTTCTAAGAGCATACTTGCCTTTGGGATGGACACTATTTAAAGGGACCAGGGGGTTGATACATGGTAATCCTCCCTGATTCTCCAAGGTATCAGATTAGCCGTGGCAGCAGACTGTCCAAGGTATCAGGACTAGCCGTGGCAGCAGACTGTCCAAGGTATTAGATTTAGCCGTGGCAGGAGACTGTCTCTGTTGACTAAGGGGCTAGGAGACTCTATGCTCAGAAACACTTAGCCTCACCAACACTGTGGGACCCCTGGACTTTGTAGAGAGGGCCTCTATTCAGACCTGGGTTTACACACACACAGACCAATACGTTACCACGAACATACATGCACATACGCACACACATACACACTCACATGCACTAGCACACGCACACACACACAAGAATGCACACGCACACTCTGTGCCACCAGTGAGTAGTACATATTTAATTGCAAGAGATAATCCCCCTCACAGTTCTGCCAGACCTGCAGACATATATAGCGACAGCTGGATAATGAATCACATCAAGTCAAACAGAGACAAAAGAAGAAAAGCAAAAAGACAGAAACAAAATAAAAGACCAGCTTGATTATCTATTTGTTTTCCCATCTGACCATGATAATGATGAGGAGCTTGCTTTTCTCTTTGTGTTCCCATCTGACCATGATAATGATGAGGAGCTTGCTTTTCTCTTTGTGTTCCCATCTGACCATGATAATGATAAGGAGCTTGATTATCTCTTTGTTTTACCTTCTGACCATGATAATGATGAGGAGCTTGCTTTTCTCTTTGTGTTCCCATCTGACCATGATAATGATGAGGAGTGGACTTGCTGCCAAAGCTGCACAACAACATGCATGTGTCCCTTTGGCCTGTTTGGCTTGTTGTTAGCTTGGTCTGCAACAGAGAACAGAAGAAGGAGATACTGTGTCTCAAAGAATAAGGAGAAGCTGGGTTGGATTTAAGGACATACCATGTGTGTGTGTGTGTGTGTGTGTGTGTGTGTGTGTGTGTGGTGTGTGTGTGCTTGCTTGCGTGGGAGCATGCTTCCCTGTGTGTGTTAGTGTTAGGGTTCATGCTCTCTAGATGGAAATCAGGGACATGTGTCGGTCATTTGTAGTATAATCCCTGAACGACCTGCTCTGAAAATGTTGGATGATATAGAATTTCACTCCTCTGAACAAAGCCTTTTATTTCACCAACATCTGTTTTGGGGTGAGGCTATCTCTGTGTGTTAATACAATAGAGATATTAAAGATTGTTCCATGCTGAGTCAATAGACACATTAAAGACTGTTACATTCTGAGTCAATAAACACATTAAAAACTGTTCCATGCTGAGGCAATAGACACATTAAAGACTGTTCCATGCTGAGTCAATAGACACATTAAAGACTGTTCCATGCTGAGTCGATTGACACATTAAAGACTGTTCCATTCTGAGTCAATAGACACATTAAAAACTGTTCCATGGTGAGTCAATAGACACATCAGAGATTGTTCCATTCTGAGACAATAAACACATTAAAGACTGCTTAGATCTGAATCAATTGACACATTAAAGACGGTTCCATTCTGAGTCAATAAACACATTAAAAACTGTTCCATGCTGAGTCAATAGACAGACTAAAGATTGTTCCATGCTGAGTCAATAGAAACATTAAAGACTGTTCCATTCTGAGTCAATAAACACATTAAAGACTGCTTCATTCTGAGTCAATAGACACATTAAAGACTGTTCCATGCTGAGTCAATAGACAGACTAAAGACTGCTCCATGTGGAGTCAATAGACAGACTAAAGATTGTTCCATGCTGAGTCAATAGAAACATTAAAGACTGTTACACACTGAGTCAATAGACAGATGGAAGACTGTTCCATGCTGAGTCAATAGACAGATTAAAGACTGTTACACACTGAGTCAATAGACAGACAGAAGACTGTTCCATGCTGAGTCAATAGACAGACTAAAGATTGTTCCATGCAGAGTCAATAAACACATTAAAGACTGCTTCATTCTGAGTCAATTGACACATTAAAGACTGTTCCATTCTGAGTCAATAAACACATTAAAATATGTTCCATGCTGAGTCAATAGACAGACTAAAAATTGTTCCATGCTGAGTCAATAGAAACATTAAAGACTGTTCCATACTGAGTCAATAGACAGACTAAAGACTGCTCCATGCGGAGTCAATAGACAGACTAAAGATTGTTCCATGCTGAGTCAATAGACACATTAAAGACTGTTCCATACTGAGTCAATAGACAGACTAAAGACTGTTCCATACTGAGTCAATAGACACAAAGACTGTTCCATGCGGAGTCAATAAACACATTAAAGACTGCTTCATTCTGAGTCAATTGACACATTAAAGACTGTTCCATTCTGAGTCAATAAACACATTAACAACTGTTCCATGCTGAGTCAATAGACAGACTAAAAATTGTTCCATGCTGAGTCAATAGACAGACTAAAGACTGCTCCATGCGGAGTCAATAGACAGACTAAAGATTGTTCCATGCTGAGTCAATAGAAACATTAAAGACTGTTCCATGCTGAGTCAAGACACATTAGAGATTGTTCCATTCTGAGTCAATAAACACATTAAAGACTGCTTCATTCGGAGTCAATAGACACATTAAAAACTGTTCCATGCTGATTCAATAGACAGATTAAAGACTGTTACACACTGAGTCAATAGACAGACAGAAGACTGTTCCATGCTGAGTCAATAGACAGACTAAAGATTGTTCCATGCAGAGTCAATAAACACATTAAAGACTGCTTCATTCTGAGTCAATAAACACATTAAAGACGGTTCCATTCTGAGTCAATAAACACATTAAAAACTGTTCCATGCTGAGTCAATAGACAGACTAAAGATTGTTCCATGCTGAGTCAATAGAAACATTAAAGACTGTTCCATTCTGAGTCAATAAACACATTAAAGACTGCTTCATTCTGAGTAAATTAACACATTAAAAACTGTTCCATGCTGAGTCAATAGACAGACTAAAGATTGTTCCATGCTGAGTCAATAGAAACATTAAAGACTGTTCCATTCTGAGTCAATAAACACATTAAAGACTGCTTCATTCTGAGTCAATAGACACATTAAAGACTGTTCCATGCTGAGTCAATAGACAGACTAAAGACTGCTCCATGTGGAGTCAATAGACAGACTAAAGATTGTTCCATGCTGAGTCAATAGAAACATTAAAGACTGTTACACACTGAGTCAATAGACAGATGGAAGACTGTTCCATGCTGAGTCAATAGACAGATTAAAGACTGTTACACACTGAGTCAATAGACAGACAGAAGACTGTTCCATGCTGAGTCAATAGACAGACTAAAGATTGTTCCATGCAGAGTCAATAAACACATTAAAGACTGCTTCATTCTGAGTCAATTGACACATTAAAGACTGTTCCATTCTGAGTCAATAAACACATTAAAAACTGTTCCATGCTGAGTCAATAGACAGACTAAAAATTGTTCCATGCTGAGTCAATAGAAACATTAAAGACTGTTCCATACTGAGTCAATAGACAGACTAAAGACTGCTCCATGCGGAGTCAATAGACAGACTAAAGATTGTTCCATGCTGAGTCAATAGACACATTAAAGACTGTTCCATACTGAGTCAATAGACAGACTAAAGACTGTTCCATACTGAGTCAATAGACACAAAGACTGTTCCATGCGGAGTCAATAAACACATTAAAGACTGCTTCATTCTGAGTCAATTGACACATTAAAGACTGTTCCATTCTGAGTCAATAAACACATTAACAACTGTTCCATGCTGAGTCAATAGACAGACTAAAAATTGTTCCATGCTGAGTCAATAGACAGACTAAAGACTGCTCCATGCGGAGTCAATAGACAGACTAAAGATTGTTCCATGCTGAGTCAATAGAAACATTAAAGACTGTTCCATGCTGAGTCAAGACACATTAGAGATTGTTCCATTCTGAGTCAATAAACACATTAAAGACTGCTTCATTCGGAGTCAATAGACACATTAAAAACTGTTCCATGCTGATTCAATAGACAGATTAAAGACTGTTACACACTGAGTCAATAGACAGACAGAAGACTGTTCCATGCTGAGTCAATAGACAGACTAAAGATTGTTCCATGCAGAGTCAATAAACACATTAAAGACTGCTTCATTCTGAGTCAATAAACACATTAACAACTGTTCCATGCTGAGTCAATAGACAGACTAAAAATTGTTCCATGCTGAGTCAATAAACACATTAAAAACTGTTCCATGCTGAGTTAATAGACAGACTAAAGACTGTTCCATACTGAGTCAATAGACACAATGACTGTTCCATGGGAGTCAATAAACACATTAAAGACTGCTTCATTCTGAGTCAATTGACACATTAAAGACTGTTCCATTCTGAGTCAATAAACACATTAAAAACTGTTCCATGCTGAGTCAATAGACAGACTAAAGATTGTTCCATGCTGAGTCAATAGAAACATTAAAGACTGTTCCATTCTGAGTCAATAAACACATTAAAGACTGCTTCATTCTGAGTAAATTGACACATTAAAAACTGTTCCATGCTGAGTCAATAGACACATTAGAGATTGTTCCATTCTGAGTCAATAAACACATTAAAGACTGCTTCATTCTGAGTCAATAGACACATTAAAGACTGTTCCATGCTGAGTCAATAGACAGACTAAAGACTGCTCCATGTGGAGTCAATAGACAGACTAAAGATTGTTCCATGCTGAGTCAATAGAAACATTAAAGACTGTTACACACTGAGTCAATAGACAGATGGAAGACTGTTCCATGCTGAGTCAATAGACAGATTAAAGACTGTTACACACTGAGTCAATAGACAGACAGAAGACTGTTCCATGCTGAGTCAATAGACAGACTAAAGATTGTTCCATGCAGAGTCAATAAACACATTAAAGACTGCTTCATTCTGAGTCAATTGACACATTAAAGACTGTTCCATTCTGAGTCAATAAACACATTAAAAACTGTTCCATGCTGAGTCAATAGACAGACTAAAAATTGTTCCATGCTGAGTCAATAGAAACATTAAAGACTGTTCCATACTGAGTCAATAGACAGACTAAAGACTGCTCCATGCGGAGTCAATAGACAGACTAAAGATTGTTCCATGCTGAGTCAATAGACACATTAAAGACTGTTCCATACTGAGTCAATAGACAGACTAAAGACTGTTCCATACTGAGTCAATAGACACAAAGACTGTTCCATGCGGAGTCAATAAACACATTAAAGACTGCTTCATTCTGAGTCAATTGACACATTAAAGACTGTTCCATTCTGAGTCAATAAACACATTAACAACTGTTCCATGCTGAGTCAATAGACAGACTAAAAATTGTTCCATGCTGAGTCAATAGACAGACTAAAGACTGCTCCATGCGGAGTCAATAGACAGACTAAAGATTGTTCCATGCTGAGTCAATAGAAACATTAAAGACTGTTCCATGCTGAGTCAAGACACATTAGAGATTGTTCCATTCTGAGTCAATAAACACATTAAAGACTGCTTCATTCGGAGTCAATAGACACATTAAAAACTGTTCCATGCTGATTCAATAGACAGATTAAAGACTGTTACACACTGAGTCAATAGACAGACAGAAGACTGTTCCATGCTGAGTCAATAGACAGACTAAAGATTGTTCCATGCAGAGTCAATAAACACATTAAAGACTGCTTCATTCTGAGTCAATAAACACATTAAAGACGGTTCCATTCTGAGTCAATAAACACATTAAAAACTGTTCCATGCTGAGTCAATAGACAGACTAAAGATTGTTCCATGCTGAGTCAATAGAAACATTAAAGACTGTTCCATTCTGAGTCAATAAACACATTAAAGACTGCTTCATTCTGAGTAAATTAACACATTAAAAACTGTTCCATGCTGAGTCAATAGACAGACTAAAGATTGTTCCATGCTGAGTCAATAGAAACATTAAAGACTGTTCCATTCTGAGTCAATAAACACATTAAAGACTGCTTCATTCTGAGTCAATAGACACATTAAAGACTGTTCCATGCTGAGTCAATAGACAGACTAAAGACTGCTCCATGTGGAGTCAATAGACAGACTAAAGATTGTTCCATGCTGAGTCAATAGAAACATTAAAGACTGTTACACACTGAGTCAATAGACAGATGGAAGACTGTTCCATGCTGAGTCAATAGACAGATTAAAGACTGTTACACACTGAGTCAATAGACAGACAGAAGACTGTTCCATGCTGAGTCAATAGACAGACTAAAGATTGTTCCATGCAGAGTCAATAAACACATTAAAGACTGCTTCATTCTGGAGTCAATTGACACATTAAAGACTGTTCCATTCTGAGTCAATAAACACATTAAAAACTGTTCCATGCTGAGTCAATAGACAGACTAAAAATTGTTCCATGCTGAGTCAATAGAAACATTAAAGACTGTTCCATACTGAGTCAATAGACAGACTAAAGACTGCTCCATGGAGTCAATAGACAGACTAAAGATTGTTCCATGCTGAGTCAATAGACACATTAAAGACTGTTCCATACTGAGTCAATAGACAGACTAAAGACTGTTCCATACTGAGTCAATAGACACAAAGACTGTTCCATGCGGAGTCAATAAACACATTAAAGACTGCTTCATTCTGAGTCAATTGACACATTAAAGACTGTTCCATTCTGAGTCAATAAACACATTAACAACTGTTCCATGCTGAGTCAATAGACAGACTAAAAATTGTTCCATGCTGAGTCAATAGACAGACTAAAGACTGCTCCATGCGGAGTCAATAGACAGACTAAAGATTGTTCCATGCTGAGTCAATAGAAACATTAAAGACTGTTCCATGCTGAGTCAAGACACATTAGAGATTGTTCCATTCTGAGTCAATAAACACATTAAAGACTGCTTCATTCTGAGTAAATTAACACATTAAAAACTGTTCCATGCTGAGTCAATAGACAGACTAAAGATTGTTCCATGCTGAGTCAATAGAAACATTAAAGACTGTTCCATTCTGAGTCAATAAACACATTAAAGACTGCTTCATTCTGAGTCAATAGACACATTAAAGACTGTTCCATGCTGAGTCAATAGACAGACTAAAGACTGCTCCATGTGGAGTCAATAGACAGACTAAAGATTGTTCCATGCTGAGTCAATAGAAACATTAAAGACTGTTACACACTGAGTCAATAGACAGATGGAAGACTGTTCCATGCTGAGTCAATAGACAGATTAAAGACTGTTACACACTGAGTCAATAGACAGACAGAAGACTGTTCCATGCTGAGTCAATAGACAGACTAAAGATTGTTCCATGCAGAGTCAATAAACACATTAAAGACTGCTTCATTCTGAGTCAATTGACACATTAAAGACTGTTCCATTCTGAGTCAATAAACACATTAAAAACTGTTCCATGCTGAGTCAATAGACAGACTAAAAATTGTTCCATGCTGAGTCAATAGAAACATTAAAGACTGTTCCATACTGAGTCAATAGACAGACTAAAGACTGCTCCATGCGGAGTCAATAGACAGACTAAAGATTGTTCCATGCTGAGTCAATAGACACATTAAAGACTGTTCCATACTGAGTCAATAGACAGACTAAAGACTGTTCCATACTGAGTCAATAGACACAAAGACTGTTCCATGCGGAGTCAATAAACACATTAAAGACTGCTTCATTCTGAGTCAATTGACACATTAAAGACTGTTCCATTCTGAGTCAATAAACACATTAACAACTGTTCCATGCTGAGTCAATAGACAGACTAAAAATTGTTCCATGCTGAGTCAATAGACAGACTAAAGACTGCTCCATGCGGAGTCAATAGACAGACTAAAGATTGTTCCATGCTGAGTCAATAGAAACATTAAAGACTGTTCCATGCTGAGTCAAGACACATTAGAGATTGTTCCATTCTGAGTCAATAAACACATTAAAGACTGCTTCATTCGGAGTCAATAGACACATTAAAAACTGTTCCATGCTGATTCAATAGACAGATTAAAGACTGTTACACACTGAGTCAATAGACAGACAGAAGACTGTTCCATGCTGAGTCAATAGACAGACTAAAGATTGTTCCATGCAGAGTCAATAAACACATTAAAGACTGCTTCATTCTGAGTCAATAAACACATTAACAACTGTTCCATGCTGAGTCAATAGACAGACTAAAAATTGTTCCATGCTGAGTCAATAAACACATTAAAAACTGTTCCATGCTGAGTTAATAGACAGACTAAAGACTGTTCCATACTGAGTCAATAGACACAATGACTGTTCCATGGGAGTCAATAAACACATTAAAGACTGCTTCATTCTGAGTCAATTGACACATTAAAGACTGTTCCATTCTGAGTCAATAAACACATTAAAAACTGTTCCATGCTGAGTCAATAGACAGACTAAAGATTGTTCCATGCTGAGTCAATAGAAACATTAAAGACTGTTCCATTCTGAGTCAATAAACACATTAAAGACTGCTTCATTCTGAGTAAATTGACACATTAAAAACTGTTCCATGCTGAGTCAATAGACACATTAGAGATTGTTCCATTCTGAGTCAATAAACACATTAAAGACTGCTTCATTCTGAGTCAATAGACACATTAAAGACTGTTCCATGCTGAGTCAATAGACAGACTAAAGACTGCTCCATGTGGAGTCAATAGACAGACTAAAGATTGTTCCATGCTGAGTCAATAGAAACATTAAAGACTGTTACACACTGAGTCAATAGACAGATGGAAGACTGTTCCATGCTGAGTCAATAGACAGATTAAAGACTGTTACACACTGAGTCAATAGACAGACAGAAGACTGTTCCATGCTGAGTCAATAGACAGACTAAAGATTGTTCCATGCAGAGTCAATAAACACATTAAAGACTGCTTCATTCTGAGTCAATTGACACATTAAAGACTGTTCCATTCTGAGTCAATAAACACATTAAAATATGTTCCATGCTGAGTCAATAGACAGACTAAAAATTGTTCCATGCTGAGTCAATAGAAACATTAAAGACTGTTCCATACTGAGTCAATAGACAGACTAAAGACTGCTCCATGCGGAGTCAATAGACAGACTAAAGATTGTTCCATGCTGAGTCAATAGACACATTAAAGACTGTTCCATACTGAGTCAATAGACAGACTAAAGACTGTTCCATACTGAGTCAATAGACACAAAGACTGTTCCATGGGAGTCAATAAACACATTAAAGACTGCTTCATTCTGAGTCAATTGACACATTAAAGACTGTTCCATTCTGAGTCAATAAACACATTAACAACTGTTCCATGCTGAGTCAATAGACAGACTAAAAATTGTTCCATGCTGAGTCAATAGACAGACTAAAGACTGCTCCATGCGGAGTCAATAGACAGACTAAAGATTGTTCCATGCTGAGTCAATAGAAACATTAAAGACTGTTCCATGCTGAGTCAAGACACATTAGAGATTGTTCCATTCTGAGTCAATAAACACATTAAAGACTGCTTCATTCGGAGTCAATAGACACATTAAAAACTGTTCCATGCTGATTCAATAGACAGATTAAAGACTGTTACACACTGAGTCAATAGACAGACAGAAGACTGTTCCATGCTGAGTCAATAGACAGACTAAAGATTGTTCCATGCAGAGTCAATAAACACATTAAAGACTGCTTCATTCTGAGTCAATAAACACATTAACAACTGTTCCATGCTGAGTCAATAGACAGACTAAAAATTGTTCCATGCTGAGTCAATAAACACATTAAAAACTGTTCCATGCTGAGTTAATAGACAGACTAAAGACTGTTCCATACTGAGTCAATAGACACAATGACTGTTCCATGCGGAGTCAATAAACACATTAAAGACTGCTTCATTCTGAGTCAATTGACACATTAAAGACTGTTCCATTCTGAGTCAATAAACACATTAAAAACTGTTCCATGCTGAGTCAATAGACAGACTAAAGATTGTTCCATGCTGAGTCAATAGAAACATTAAAGACTGTTCCATTCTGAGTCAATAAACACATTAAAGACTGCTTCATTCTGAGTAAATTGACACATTAAAAACTGTTCCATGCTGAGTCAATAGACACATTAGAGATTGTTCCATTCTGAGTCAATAAACACATTAAAGACTGCTTCATTCTGAGTCAATAGACACATTAAAGACTGTTCCATGCTGAGTCAATAGACAGACTAAAGACTGCTCCATGTGGAGTCAATAGACAGACTAAAGATTGTTCCATGCTGAGTCAATAGAAACATTAAAGACTGTTACACACTGAGTCAATAGACAGATGGAAGACTGTTCCATGCTGAGTCAATAGACAGATTAAAGACTGTTACACACTGAGTCAATAGACAGACAGAAGACTGTTCCATGCTGAGTCAATAGACAGACTAAAGATTGTTCCATGCAGAGTCAATAAACACATTAAAGACTGCTTCATTCTGAGTCAATTGACACATTAAAGACTGTTCCATTCTGAGTCAATAAACACATTAAAAACTGTTCCATGCTGAGTCAATAGACAGACTAAAAATTGTTCCATGCTGAGTCAATAGAAACATTAAAGACTGTTCCATACTGAGTCAATAGACAGACTAAAGACTGCTCCATGGAGTCAATAGACAGACTAAAGATTGTTCCATGCTGAGTCAATAGACACATTAAAGACTGTTCCATACTGAGTCAATAGACAGACTAAAGACTGTTCCATACTGAGTCAATAGACACAAAGACTGTTCCATGCGGAGTCAATAAACACATTAAAGACTGCTTCATTCTGAGTCAATTGACACATTAAAGACTGTTCCATTCTGAGTCAATAAACACATTAACAACTGTTCCATGCTGAGTCAATAGACAGACTAAAGACTGTTCCATGCTGAGTCAATAGACAGACTAAAGACTGCTCCATGCGGAGTCAATAGACAGACTAAAGATTGTTCCATGCTGAGTCAATAGAAACATTAAAGACTGTTCCATGCTGAGTCAAGACACATTAGAGATTGTTCCATTCTGAGTCAATAAACACATTAAAGACTGCTTCATTCGGAGTCAATAGACACATTAAAAACTGTTCCATGCTGATTCAATAGACAGATTAAAGACTGTTACACACTGAGTCAATAGACAGACAGAAGACTGTTACACACTGAGTCAATAGACAGACAGAAGACTGTTCCATGCTGAGTCAATAGACAGACTAAAGATTGTTCCATGCAGAGTCAATAAACACATTAAAGACTGCTTCATTCTGAGTCAATAAACACATTAACAACTGTTCCATGCTGAGTCAATAGACAGACTAAAAATTGTTCCATGCTGAGTCAATAAACACATTAAAAACTGTTCCATGCTGAGTTAATAGACAGACTAAAGACTGTTCCATACTGAGTCAATAGACACAATGACTGTTCCATGCGGAGTCAATAAACACATTAAAGACTGCTTCATTCTGAGTCAATTGACACATTAAAGACTGTTCCATTCTGAGTCAATAAACACATTAAAAACTGTTCCATGCTGAGTCAATAGACAGACTAAAAATTGTTCCATGCTGAGTCAATAGACAGACTAAAGACTGTTCCACATTGAGACAATAGACACATTAAAGACTGTTCCATGCAGAGTCAATAGACAGACTAAAGACTGTTCCATGCAGAGTCAATAGACAGACTAAAGACTGTTCCATGCTGAGTCAATAGACAGACTAAAGATTGTTCCATGCTGAGTCAATAGACACATTAAAGACTGTTCCATGCGGAGTCAATAGACAGACTAAAGACTGTTCCCTACTGAGTCAATTGTTTAGTGTTGATGATAAAGCTCATGAGATAAAATCATGAAATCTCTACTTTCTAAACCAGTCCCTAAAGAACTGTTTCCTTTAGCCTCTCTTCAACATTGAAGCCAGTCACGATTCACTGTAAAGAAACATATTATTGGACTTTGAGGTAGTTTTCAACTTGACAGTACAGAATTACCAACACAGTCTTTCATAGCATGCCTAAACTAAACGCGCACAAACCACACACTTGGTCTAAATCAACTTTGGCATATGTCACGAACTGGCTCAAAGTTCCTAACAAAAAGGGAGACAATGTGGAGATAAGGAAGAACAAAATATATTTATTAACTTAATTAAGTAAACTAAATACAATTAACAATGGTGTGTGTAGTCAGTAATCAGTAGTGTAAGTGAGTAGTTGCATGCATAGATGTGATAATGAGAGGTGTTGAAAGGTGCCACCGCAAACATCAAAAATCTGTAAGTGTATCTGCATGGAGAGAGTCTCCTCAATGAATGGGGAAGAGGTGCATTTATCCCGGGACACACCCGGGCCCAGGTGTTTCCCATGTCGCTGACGACACTCCCGGCTCCGCCCATCGGCATCCTAATGAGGAAACAAGAGCAAAGAGAGAGCAAAGAGAGAGAATACGGCAGACAGAGTGGGAGGGTCGCCACACATATATAGATTACATTACAGTCTAGACAAGTTCTCTCCAACCCTGTTCCTGGAGAGCATTCCTGCTGAATGTTTTAACTCCAACTCTGTTCCTGGAGAGCTTATTAACCAGATAATAACTAGAATCAGATGCGCTAGATTAGTGTTGGAGTGAAAACCTACAGGACGATAGCTCTCCAGGAACAGGCTTGGAGTTAAAACCTACAGGACGGTAGCTCTCCAGAACAGGGTTGGAGTGAAAACCTACAGGACGGTAGCTCTCCAGGAACAGGGTTGGAGTGAAAACCTACAGGACGGTAGCTCTCCAGGAACAGGGTTGGAGTGAAAGCCTACAGGACGGTAGCTCTCCAGGAACAGGGTTGGAGTGAAAACCTACAGGACGGTAGCTCTCCAGGAACAGGGTTGGAGTTAACCTACAGGGCAGTAGCTCTCCAGGAACAGGGTTGTAGTTGAAACCTACAGGACGGTAGCTCTCCAGGAACAGGGTTGGAGTTAAAACCTACAGGATGGTAGCTCTCCAGGAACAGGGTTGGAGTTAACCTACAGGACAGTAGCTCTCCAGGAACAGGGTTGTAGTTGAAACCTACAGGACGGTAGCTCTCAAGGAACAGGGTTGGAGTTAAAACCTACAGGATGGTAGCTCTCCAGGAACAGGGTTGGAGTGAAAACCTACAGGACGGTAGCTCTCCAGAACAGGGTTGGAGTGAAAACCTACAGGACGGTAGCTCTCCAGGAACAGGGTTGGAGTGAAAACCTACAGGACGGTAGCTCTCCAGGAACAGGGTTGGAGTGAAAGCCTACAGGACGGTAGCTCTCCAGGAACAGGGTTGGAGTTAACCTACAGGACAGTAGCTCTCCAGGAACAGGGTTGTAGTTGAAACCTACAGGACGGTAGCTCTCCAGGAACAGGGTTGGTGTTAAAACCTACAGGACGGTAGCTCTCCAGGAACAGGGTTGGAGTGAAAACCTACAGGACGGTAGCTCTCCAGGAACAGGGTTGGAGTTAACCTACAGGGCAGTAGCTCTCCAGGAACAGGGTTGTAGTTGAAACCTACAGGACGGTAGCTCTCCAGGAACAGGGTTGGAGTTAAAACCTACAGGATGGTAGCTCTCCAGGAACAGGGTTGGAGTTAACCTACAGGACAGTAGCTCTCCAGGAACAGGGTTGTAGTTGAAACCTACAGGACGGTAGCTCTCAAGGAACAGGGTTGGAGTTAAAACCTACAGGATGGTAGCTCTCCAGGAACAGGGTTGGAGTTAACCTACAGGACGGTAGCTCTCCAGGAACAGGGTTGGAGTTAACCTACAGGACAGTAGCTCTCCAGGAACAAGGTTGGAGTTAAAACCTACAGGACGGTAGCTCTCCAGGAACAGAGTTGGAGTTAACCTACAGGACGGTAGCTCTCCAGGAACAGGATTGGAGTTTACCTTACAGGACAGTAGCTCACCAGGAACAGGGTTGGAGTTAAAACCTATAGGACGGTAGCTCTCCAGGAACAGGGTTGGAGTTTACCTACAGGACGGTAGCTCTCCAGGAACAGGGTTGGAGTTAATAACCAACTTATCATCAGTCTTTGATTATTTGAATCAGCTGTGTAGTGCTTGGACAAAAAACAAAACTTGCACCCAGGGTGGAAACCCCAGGACACAGTTTGGGAAACCCTGCCCAAGAGCATGCTTCTAGAGTATTCCAACAACGATATCAGCTTGCAAGTTGATGTGTCTTTTTCTATGTTTTTTTTATGGAGAAGAAACGTTAGGGGTCTTTTGATATATGTGCTGTTGGGGTAGAGACTAGAGAGACTAGATAGACTAGAAAGAGAAGAGACTGTTTTCTCAGGGACTGTCCCTCCCTCCCTCCCTACTCCCCATTCATCTTCATGTCCACAGGTGTTTTATTATGAGTTCTGTTGGACTGTAAATTCCAAGGCCGGGCTATCTTAAAGGAAATGCTAGGCTATACCGGAGGGAACCAAGGGATGGGAGGGAGGAGAGGGATGGATGGAAGTAAGGAAGGAGTGAGAGAGAGAGAGTTAGTGTAATCCCTCATTTTCCATACCTCTCCCTCCCTCTCTGCCTTACTTCCTCTTGTGTCTGCAGTAAAATATTTAAGGGTAGGAGGAATTCCATGGGTGCTGCATAGAGTCTGTATTCATTGTGAATTCCAAGGGTTCTGCATATAGTCTGTATTCATTGTGAATTCCAAGGGTTCTGCATATAGTCTGTATTCATTGTGAATTCCAAGGGTGCTGCATAGAGCCTGTATTCCTCATGAATTCCATGGGTGCTACATAGTCTGTATTCATTGTTTGTTGTACAATGTGGCTTAGCTGGGAACACTTTCACTTGAATAGAGGGATGGTTTGTTAACACTGACATTGTTGTCAGCTGACTTGGCAGCTGGTCAAATTGACAGTTCACAATCTACAACATATTAAAACTCCAGCTTCAACGTTCTAATAGCTAATTGCCTACTATACCATTGGACTAACCATTGGACTAGCCAGAAACAATAGTTCCTGTGGCAGGAACTATGTGGCAGGTCACATACACGTGATTAGCAGATGTTATTGCGAGTGTAGCGAAATGCTTGTGTCTTGCCTTACTTTTCGTTGTGCCAGGCAACATGACAGTCTTGCCTTACCTTCGTTGTGGCTGGCAACATGACAGTCTTGCCTTACCTTTCGTTGTGGCTGGCAACATGACATTCTTGCTCTGCAGATCCATATCTACCGTAACTAGGCCTATCAGTATCACAGTAGCCACTGACTAGTCAGTAAACTTGCAAACTATTCAATGATTGCAAGCAACGTTTCCTCTTAAAAATATTAGCTACACTCTTGAATAATTTAACCAAACCATATTACACTGTTACCTAATAATGCAACAATTCACAAGGATGTGCAGACAATTAAAGGATGTATTTTCTCGTTCTTACACACATTAGCTAAATGTAGCTTGCAAGACAATAACATACTGTAGCTAGCTAGCTAGTAATGAAGCCTATCAAACAATAACATTCATTTGATCAACAACATGGATGTCATTATATGAGGTAAACACAACATGGAGACAATAAACGTAGATAATTCCCCTGGTTAGTTGATCAGCTTCTTGCTGCATGCTTCTTGCCTGGAAGGTGGCTCAGAGCAGCCAAGGAGGGAAAGACACCCTTTCTTAAAGGTACTGTGACAATTTCAGAATGTAACAGGCTGTTACTGCAATTTCAGGCAAAAACTCAATAAAACAAGTCTCAAATATAATGAAATGTCTATACATTTCAGCTGTTTTAAAAACATTGCTCTGCTAAAACATTGCTCTGACATTATGAAAATGGCGCCCGACAGAGAGGGCTGCCGCGCTTCTAGTCTTTAGGAAACTTTGCAACAAGCATTTCGCTACACCCGCAATAACATTTGCTAAACACAGGTATGTGACCAATAGAATTTGATTTGATTTATTCATATTTTTACTGTATGAATGTTGGACTCAACGGGATAATTCTGTTTACATTGCCCTTCTTAGAGGTCGGCAACTGTCGGGGGAGTGTTGTGCGCGACCTCCAGAGGTAGCGTTCAAGACGTGAGAAATACTCACGTTTACATTTCAATAATGTCTCTCGAGAATCGATACCTCAAGAGAATCTCAAAAAATGATCCTTGATTCTCATCAATGAGCATAGACCCCCCAGTGTCAACCCCGTTGAAAAGCAGGCCTTTCATTGACACCGATGGTAGCTTGTTAATTTTCCAATCTCTTTCCCCTCTATCAACTTGATAATCAGAATTAGAGCGTGACACAACAGTCATGACCCCTGCCCCGCCCCAGCTAAGATGGATCCACACTGGGTTAGGGTTACTGACTACAGCCTCATGGCAGGAGGGCAGTACTAGCCAGACCTGGCTTCAACTAGTGTTTTATTTTCTTTTAAATATGTAGCTTGTTTAGTTGAACCTGCTTGGAGTGAGACATGGGCAGGACTTTTGGGACAATTCCATTGGTTCTATTGCACCAGGCAAGCTCAGTCAAGCATAGCTAAAGTATTTAAGAAGAAAGCAAATACTATTTGAAGCCAGGTTTGCTGCTAGCCGACTTCAAGGAAGTAGAATGAGGAAGAGAAGGAAGAGTGTAGGTACGTGTCTGAGGTTGTGTTTAGGGCTTACGTTACGGGAAAAGGTGTCTGAGGTTGTGTTTAGGGCTTACGTTACAGGAAAAGGTGTCTGAGGTTGTGTTTAGGGCTTACGTTAGGGGAAAACGTGTCTGTGGTTGTGTTTAGGGCTTAGGTCAGGGAAAAAGACCACATGAGGTCAATGAAACGCTCTCTGTATCAGTTTCAGCAGTTTGTGCCTCAGCACAATTTCAACTAGTTCCCCTCCCAAACAGTGGAAATGTGTTTATCTACAGTTTTCGGACACTAAAGAGTTAAACTAAACAATGAAACTATTACCAAGATGTTCTGTGGCTGGTGACTTCATCCATCTCATTCTTTTATAATGTTGAGCAGAGCTGTTTATCTGTCCTCTCTACAGTCTGTTTTCCATTTGGTCTGCTAACACTAAGCGTTCCAAATGGCACCCTGTTCCCTATGTAGTGCACTATACTACTGACCAGGAGCCCCTCGGGTCTAAAGTAGTGCAATATTTGGAATAGGGTGCCATTTGGGATACAGACACTCTCTTCCCTCAGCAGGGCTGTGCCATCATGTCCTCATCTGGCATCTCTCTACCAGGGAAAAGCCTTTGTTTATAGACAGGAAGAGGTTCTTATAAAAGTATGTGCTTATTATTGTATTCTCAGTGTTAAAGGATAGAGGAGCCTGGCCCAAACTAAGGGCTCAAGTCATAAATGTAATCCTAACCCTAGCCCTAACCCTAGCCCCAACCATAGCCCCAACCATACTAATTCAATTGCAGCAGTACAGATTCAGTTGCAGTACAGATTCAGTTGCAGTACAGATTCACTTGCAGTACAGATTCACTTGCAGTACAGATTCACTTGGAGTATAGATCCACTTGCAGTACAGATTCACTTGCAGTACAGATACACTTGAAGTACAGATTCACTTGCAGTACAGATTCAGTTGCAGTACAGATTCAGTTGCAGTACAGATTCACGTGCAGTACAGATTCACTTGCAGTACAGATTCACTTGCAGTACAGATTCAGTTGCAGCACAGATTCACTTGCAGTACAGATTCAGTAACCTTCCCAACAACCAGACACTGTTCTGTTGGCTAATAGATACAGAGCTTCATTCACATCTAATGCAAAGACTACAGTGATTATTTGTGCTCTGAATAGATCTGGGTTCATATTCTACCTCCGTCAGTCTATAACTATAACCTTACACCTCAACCTCAATTTAGCAAAACTGTATTTATAGTGTCCCCTAAGGAGCAATTCCAACTGTCCCCCTACAGAAAGGACCCGGGACCCTACAGTACAGTACCCCCAGTCAGTCTGTGGGTGTTTTAATATAACATGTCCCCCTACAGAAAGGACCCTACAGTACAGTAACCCCAGTCAGTCTGTGGCTGTTTTAATATAACATGTCCCCCTACAGTTTTCATATAACATTAAAATGTATGCCATTTAGCAGACACTTTTATCCAAAGCAACTGACATTACAGTTAGTGACCCCAGAGGGAATGGATCCCTGCCATTACCAACTGAGCTACACAGGACCACTGTTTACAGAGTGTATCTATGGAGATTCAGTGGGTGTTTTATATAGTGTGTCTATGGACATTCAGTGGGTGTTTTATATAGTGTATGTACAGTATGAGGTCTGGTCAGGTCAGCCAGCCAGGGTGTGGGCTAGTTGAAGACAGACCCCTGTTGGAGGCAGGGAGAGAGAGAGAGAGAGAGAGAGAGAGAGAGAGAGAGAGAGAGAGAGAGAGAGGCGGGCAGGCAGGCAGGCAGGCAGGCAGACAGACACTGATATGATTAGTGCTTTTAGGAATTGGTTCTTTTCGTAACGTGTCCAGGCATCGTCTGCCTCCACACTACTGTCTTATCCAGAGTCTCTGCCACATTCCAGATTACATTAGCCAGATATGTCAGACCAGGATTGGCTCATTAAGCCTCTGGCTGTGTACGATTAACGATTTATACCAGGGATATGAGCTCTGTACGTACGGGGAGGGATACAATGGAAACGATCCAATGACCTATCCTCCATCCAACATTCATATTGCATACGAGCCCCTCATTACTCAAGGGCCCGTGGGTAAATAGGACCAGTTTGACCCTCGAACTGAGGCCATCTGAGTAATTGCCTGAGTGAAAATGGTTGGCTAGCAGAGAGCCCTGAGGTACATTGGTCTAACTGGAGACTAACTAGAGACCTTTGTGGATCTGACCTACAACTAATGGATGGAGATGGGACTTAAGGCATTATCAGCAGGCTGGAGGGATGGATAGATGGACGGACTGATTTTATCTCCACCCTGAGCCGATTATTCTATATCATCCAGACTGTCACAGAGGTCATCCATTTGGATGCAGCCCTGTGATTCTGCAATGGTTTAAAAGGCTGTAATTGTTTTAAGATGCTCTCAGAGTTAGGGAAAAGAGAGAGAGAGAGTCTGTGTGTGTGTGTGTGTGTGTGTGTGTGTGTGTGTGTGTGTGTGTGTGTGTTTGTGTGTGTGTGTGTGTGTGTGCGTGTCCATCTCTCTGTAGTGTGGAGCACTGATCCTAGAACAGCTGTTTCTAATAAAGCTGTTGTCAGTGAAGAGGGTCTGTTGGCAGATCCACGCTGCTACAGGCTGGAGAGAGAGGCTGGCCTGTTAAAGATGACTATACAGAGCAGTAACTCAGAGCTCTGGATGGAAGGGGGTATGGTTTCGGACAGGAGGCCCTGTGAGCCAAGGCTGTTCCACCTCCACCTGATGAGCTTCCTATTGTTGTTCTGGAAGAGAGAGAGACTCAAGCCAAAGCAAAACACTTCACTTCAGCCTCCATGGACTTCCAAGGGCTCTCTGCTCAGTCTTTACAGGGACCATCTTGTGACTCTCCTCTCCTGTCTGGAGAGTCCCAGAACAGCAAGTCTTCCCTAGGGACCTCAGGCCCTCTGCAGGAGCTTATATGTGCCTTCGGGGCCCTCTCTGGTCCCACAGGGCCTTCCCTCTCTAGTCCCACAGGGCCTTCCCTCTCTGGTCCCACAGGGTCCATCTTGTGACTCTCAGTCCTCTCCAGTCTGGACGTCTGGTATGTGTGGAATGTGAGACTGTGTGGACTGGACGACACTAACACTGACTGTCGCCATGGCCACACTCAGATTTATAACCCTGTTAACTACAGGATTATCAATCCTCAGAGTGAGGGAGGAGGAGCAGGGTGAATTTACAGAGCCTCCTCAGTCCCACTATCACCGATAAAAGTACCAACCTCTAGCTATAAGAGGCTATCCATAACAACACCAAACACCAGCAATCACCATTACAGGACAGTCATTCCCCTCATGGTACCGAGGAGGCTAGCCGGTCAGATGGTCAGTAAAGGTCAGGTCTGTAGTCAGCTAATCTGAGACAGAGGAGCTGATGAAACATTTTATCAAGCTGAGGTAACGTCTTATCAGTCGGAAGTAACAGCTTATCAAGCTAAAGTCACATCTTAGAGAGACATAATTTCTGATCTGTACTCAGGGCCTTGAGGAGAGGAGGGAGACATTATTATTGGAGTGTGGTGTGGTCACTCACACACATGGCTCCAGAGAATACACAGACGTTGGCTTCGAGATACAAAATCCATGTCTCTGTCCAGATAGACATGGAGAAGTGTTTTAATCCTGGCTCCTCTGTAGAGTGTATTAATACTGACTTTGGAGCCTGGGACCGTGATGAGGTGTATGGACTAGAGCCTTGGGACCCTGATGAGGTGTATGGATTAGAGACTGGACCAATGATGAGGTGTATGGATTAGAGCTGGGGGGCCCTTAAGAGGTGTATGGATTAGAGTCTGGGACCCCGTGATGAGGTGCATGGATTAGAGTCTGTGGCCCTGATGAGCTGTACGGATTAGAGCACAGTGAGGTGTATCAATTAGAGCCTGGTGAGGTGTATGGATTAGAGTCTGATGAGGAGTATGGATTAGAGCCTGGTGAGATGAATGAATTAGAGTCTGATGAGGAGTATGGATTAGAGCCTAATGAGGTGTATGGAGTAGAGTCTGATGAGGTGTATGGATTAGAGCCTGATGAGGTGTATGCATTAGAGCCTGATGAGGTATATGGATTTGTTATGAATAAATTCATATGATTTATATGTTTAATGATAACTAAATGATTTATACGTTTAAAGTTATGATAGGACAATAACTAATAGTATTTTACCTCAGTCTCTTTATAATGGCTTGAATTGTTGTGCATAGGAAAGTAGGAACTGGTGACAGACAACTTGTGACCACTGTGAAACTGATAACAGGAATGAGGTCTCCCCACCCAGGGAGGGGAAAAACCGTTAGGCTTGCAATAGATTACGGAACATGTTGCAGGATATGATAAGTAAATGTAGGACATTTATGACGCTATGTGTGATATATAAACAAATGTGCATGGTATTATGAGCAGAGCTCTCGCGAATAAACATTCTGACATTTGACAATTGTAGACTGGGCTTCTGTCTGTTTCATTTCAACCAGTATCTTACAAATTCTGGGTTACAGACGGAGTAGTTTAATTGAAGTTCAGTTTATGAACATTGAGAACATAATTCTCGTAACAGGATTAGAGATTGATGAGATGTATGGATTAGATACTGATGAGGTGTATGGATTAGAGTCAAATGAGGTGTGTGGATTAGAGCCTGATGAGGTTATGGATTACAGTCTGATGAGGTGTATGGATTACAGCCTGATGAGGTGTATGGATTAGAGCCTGATGAGGTGTTTGGATTAGAGCCTGATGAGGAGTATGGATTAGAGTCTGATGAGGTGTTTGGATTAGAGTCTGATGAGGTGTATTTTTAATTGGATTTTTTATTTCACCTTTATTTAACCAGGTAGGCAAGTTGAGAACAAGTTCTCATTTACAACCGCGACCTGGCCAAGATAAAGCAAAGCAGTTCGACACATACAACATCACAGAGTTACACATGGAGTAAACAAACATACAATCAATAATACAGTAAAAAAAAAAATGCAAATGAGGTAAAATAAGGAACGTAAGGCAATAAATAGGCCATGATGGCGAAGTAATTACAGTATAGCAATTTATTACTGGAATGGTAAATGCGCAGTAGATGAATGTGCAAAGTAAATATACTGGGGTGCAAAGGAGCAAGATGAATAAATGAATAGGATAGGGGAAGAGGTAGTTGGTTGGGCTATTAACAGATGGGCTATGTACAGGTGCAGTGATCTGTGAGCTGCTCTGACAGCTGGTGCTTAAAGCTAGTGAGGGAGATAAGTGTCTCCAGTTTCAGTGATTTTTGTAGTTCGTTCCAGTCATTGGCAGCAGAGAACTGGAAGGAAAAGCCGCCAAAGGAGGAATTGGCTTTGGGGGTGACCAGTGAGATATACCTGCTGGAGCGCGTGCTACGGGTGGATGCTGCTATGGTTACCAGTGAGCTGAGATAAGGCGGGGCTTGACCTAGCAGGGACTTGTAGATGACCTGGAGCCAGTGGGTCTGGCGACGAGTAAGTAGCGAGGGCCAGCCGACTAGAGCATACAGGTCGCAGTGGTGGGTGGTATAAAGGGCTTTGGTGACAAAGCGGATGGCACTGTGATAGACTGCATCCAGTTTGCTGAGTAGAGTATTGGAAGCTGTTTTGTAGATGACATCGCCGAAGTAAAGGATCGGTAGGATAGTCAGTTTTACTAGTGCAAGTTTGGCAGCATGAGTGAAGGAGGCTTTGTTGTGAAATAGAAAGCCGATTCTAGATTTGATTTTGGATTGGAGATGTTTAACGTGAGTCTGGAAGGAGAGTTTACAGTCTAACCAGACACTTAGGTATTTGTAGTTGTCCACATATTCTAGGTCAGAGCTGTCCAGGGTAGTGATGCTAGTCGGGCGGGCAGCTGCAGGCAGCGAACGGTTGAAAAGCATGCATTTGGTTTTACTAGCGTTTAAGAGCAGTTGGAGGCGACGGAAGGAGTGTTGAATGGCATTAAAACTCGTCTGGAGGTTAGTTAACACAGTGTCCAAAAGGCCAGAAGTATACAGAATGGTGTCGTCTGCATAGAGGTGGATCAGAGAATCACCGGCAGCAAGAGCAACATCATTGATGTATACAGAGAAGAGAGTCGGCCCAAGAATTGAACCCTGTGGCACCCCCATAGAGACTGCCAGAGGCCCGGACAACAGTATGGATTACAGCCCGATGAGGTGTATGGATTAGAGCCTGATGAGGTGTATGGATTAGAGCCTGATGAGGCGCATGGATTAGAGCATGATGATGTGAATGGATTAGAGCCTGATGAGGCGCATGGAATAGAGCCTGATTATGTGTATGGATTAGAGTCTGATGAGGTGTATGGATTACAGCCCGATGAGGTGTATGGATTACATTCTGATGAGGTGTTTGGATTAGAGCCTGATGAGGAGTATGGATTAGAGCCTGATGAGGCTATGGATTACAGTCTGATGAGGTGTATGGATTAGAGTCTGATGAGTTGAATGGATTAGAGTCTGATGAGGTGTATGGATTAGAACCTGATGAGGTGCATGGATTAGATTCTGATGAGGTGTTTGGATTAGAGTCTGATGAGGTGTCTGGAATACAGCCTGATGAGGTGTATGGATTAGAGCCTGATGAGGTGTATGGATTAGAGCCTAAAGAGGCGCATGGAGCCGTATGGATTAGAGCCTGATGAGGTGTATGGATTAGAGTCTGATGAGTTGACTGGATTAGAGTGTGATGAGATGTATGACTTAGAGCCTGATGAGGTGTATGGATTACAGCCTGATGAAGTTGATTGATTACAACCTGATGAGGTATATGGATTAGAGTCTGATGAGGTGTTTGGATTAGAGTCTGATGAGGTGTATGGATTAGACCCTAAAGAGGCGCATGGAGCCGTATGGATTAGAGCCTGATGAGGTTATGGATTACATTCTGATGAGGTGTATGGATTAAAGTCTGATGAGGAGTACGGATTAGAGCCTGATGAGGCACATGGAGTAGAGTCTGATGAGGAGTATGGATTACATTCTGATGAGGTGTATGAATTATTGTCTGATGAGGAGTATGGATTAGAGCCTAAAACGGTGTATGGATTAGAGTCTGATGAGTAGTATGGATTCGATTCTGATGAGGTGTATGGAGTAGAGTCAAATGAGGCGTATGGATTAGAGCCTGATGAGGTTATGGATTACAGTCTGATGAGGTGTTGGAATTGGAGTCTGATGCGGAGTACGGATTAGAGCCTGATGAGGTACATGGAGAAGACCCTGATGAGGTGTATGAATTAGAGCCTGATGAGGTGTATGGAGTAGAGCCTGTTTTTGGTGTAAGAATTAGAGTCTGATGAGGATTATGGATTAGAGTCTGATGAGGTGTATGGATTAGAGCATGATGAGGTGTATGGAATAGAGCCTGATGAAGTTATAGATTACAGTCTGATGAGGTGTATGGATTGGAGTCTGATGAGGAGTACGGATTAGAGCCTGATGAGGTACATGGAGAAGACCCTGATGAGGTGTATGGATTAGAGCCTGATGAGGTGTGTGGAGTAGAGCATGATGAGGTCTATGTATTAGAACCTGATGCAGTGTTAGGATTAGAGTCTGATGAGGTTTATTTTTAGAGCCTGATGAGGTGTACAGTGGGGAAAAAAAGTATTTAGTCAGCCACCAATTGTGCAAGTTCTCTCACTTAAAAAGATGAGAGAGGCCTGTAATTTTCATCATAGGTACACTTCAACTATGACAGACAAAATGAGGAAACAAAATCCAGAAAATCACATTGTAGGATTTTTTATGAATTTATTTGCAAATTATGGTGGAAAATAAGTATTTGGTCAATAACAAAAGTTTATCTCAATACTTTGGTATATACCCTTTGTTGGCAATGACAGAGGTCAAAGGTTTTCTGTAAGTCTTCACAAGGTTTTCACACACTGTTGCTGGTATTTTGGCCCATTCCTCCATGCAGATCTCCTCTAGAGCAATGATGTTTTGGGGCTGTCGCTGGGCAACACGGACTTTCAAAGATTTTCTATGGGGTTGAGATCTGGAGACTGGCTAGGCCACTCCAGGACCTTGAAATGCTTCTTACTGAAGCCACTCCTTCGTTGCCGGGCGGTGGGTTTGGGATCATTGTCATGCTGAAAGACCCAGCCACGTTTCATCTTCAATGCCCTTGCTGATGGAAGGAGGTTTTCACTCAAAATCTCACGATACATGGCCCCATTCATTCTTTCCTTTACACGGATCAGTCAGTCCTGGTCCCTTTGCAGAAAACAGCCCCAAAGCATGATGTTTCCACCCCCATGCTTCACAGTAGGTATGGTGTTCTTTGGATGCAACTCAGCATTCTTTGTCCTCCAAACACGACAAGTTGAGTTTTTACCAAAAAGTTATATTTTGGTTTCATCTGACATTCTCCCAATCCTCATCTGGATCATCCAAATGCTCTCTAGCAAAGTTTAGACGGGCCTGAACATGTACTGGCTTAAGTAGGGGGACACGTCTGGCACTGCAGATTTGAGTCCCTGGCGGCGTTGTGTGTTACTGATGGTAGGCTTTGTTACTTTGGTCCCAGCTCTCTGCAGGTCATTCACTAGGTCCCCCCGTGTGGTTCTGGGATTTTTGCTCACCGTTCTTGTGATCATTTTGACCCCACGGGTGAGATCTTGCGTGGAGCCCCAGATCGAGGAAGATTATCAGTGGTCTTGTATGTCTTCCATTTCCTAATAATTGCTCCCACAGTTGATTTCTTCAAACCAAGCTGCTTACCTATTGCAGATTCAGTCTTCCCAACCTGGTGCAGGTCTACAATTTTGTTTCTGGTGTCCTTTGACAGCTCTTTGGTCTTGGCCATAGTGGAGTTTGGAGTGTGACTGTTTGAGGTTGTGGACAGGTGTCTTTTATACTGATAACAAGTTCAAACAGGTGCCATTAATACAGGTAATGAGTGGAGGACAGAGGAGCCTCTTAAAGATGAAGTTGCAGGTCTGTGAGAGCCAGAAATCTTGCTTGTTTGTATGTGACCAAATACTTATTTTCCACCATAATTTGCAAATAAATTCATAAAAAATCCTACAATGTGATTTTCTGGATTTGTTTTCCTCATTTTGTCTGTCATAGTTGAAGTGTACCTATGATGAAAATTACAGGCCTCTCTCATCTTTTTAAGTGAGAGAACTTGCACAATTGGTGGCTGACTAAATACTTTTTTTCCCCACTGTATGGATTACAGCATGATGGGGTTGATGGATTAGAACCTGATGAGGTGTATGGATAAGAGCCTGATGAGGTGTATGGATTACAGCATGATGGGGTTGATGGATTAGAACCTGATGAGGTGTATGGATTAGATTCTGATGAGGTGTATGGATTAGTCTGATGAGTTGAATGGATTAGAGTCTGATGAGGTGTATGGATAAGAGCCTGATGAGGTGTATGGATTACAGTCTGATGAGGTGTATGGATTAGAGTCTGATGAGGAGTGTGGATTAGAATATGATGAGGTGTATGGTTTAGAGACTGATGAGGTTGATGGATTAGAACCAGATGAGGTGACTGGATTAGATTCTGATGAGGTGTGTGGATTACAGCATGATGGGGTTGATGGATTAGAACCTGATGATGTGTATGGATTAGAGTCTGATGAGGTGTATGGATTAGATTCTGATGAGTTGACTGGATTAGAGTCTGATGAGCTGTATGGCTTAGAGCCTGATGAGGTGTATGGATTATAGCCTGGTGAGGTTGATGGATTACAACCTGATGAGGTGTATGGATTAGAGTCTGTTGAGGTGTATGGATTAGATTCTGATGAGGTGTATGAATTAGTTTGATGAAGAGTATGGATTAGAGCCTAAAGAAGTGTATGGATTAGAGTCTGATGAGTTTACTGGATTAGAGTTAGAGTCTGATGAAGAGTATGGATTAGAGCCTGATACCGTGTATGGATTAGAGTCTGATGAGGAGTATGGATCAGAGCATGATGAGGTGTATGGATTAGAGTCTGATGAGGCGCATGGATTAGAGCCTGATGAGTTGACTGGATTAGAGTCTGATGAGCTGTTTGGATTATAGTCTGATGATGTGTATTTTTAGAGCCTGATTTTTAGAGCCAGCTTGATTGTGTTGATGGATTAGAACCTGATGAGGTGTATGGATTAGCCTGATGAGGCGCACGGATTAGAGCCTGATGAGGTGTTTGGATTAGAGCCTGATGAGGTTGATGGATTAGAACCTGATGAGGTGTATGGATTATAGCCTGGTGAGGTTGATGGATTACAACCTGATGAGGTGTATGGATTAGAGTCTGTTGAGGTGTATGGATTAGATTCTGATGAGGTGTATGAATTAGTTTGATGAAGAGTATGGATTAGAGCCTAAAGAAGTGTATGGATTAGAGTCTGATGAGTTTACTGGATTAGAGTTAGAGTCTGATGAAGAGTATGGATTAGAGCCTGATACCGTGTATGGATTAGAGTCTGATGAGGAGTATGGATCAGAGCATGATGAGGTGTATGGATTAGAGTCTGATGAGGCGCATGGATTAGAGCCTGATGAGTTGACTGGATTAGAGTCTGATGAGCTGTTTGGATTATAGTCTGATGATGTGTATTTTTAGAGCCTGATTTTTAGAGCCAGCTTGATTGTGTTGATGGATTAGAACCTGATGAGGTGTATGGATTAGCCTGATGAGGCGCATGGATTAGAGCCTGATGAGGTGTTTGGATTAGAGCCTGATGAGGTTGATGGATTAGAACCTGATGAGGTGTATGGATTATAGCCTGGTGAGGTTGATGGATTACAACCTGATGAGGTGTATGGATTAGAGTCTGTTGAGGTGTATGGATTAGATTCTGATGAGGTGTATGAATTAGTTTGATGAAGAGTATGGATTAGAGCCTAAAGAAGTGTATGGATTAGAGTCTGATGAGTTTACTGGATTAGAGTTAGAGTCTGATGAAGAGTATGGATTAGAGCCTGATACCGTGTATGGATTAGAGTCTGATGAGGAGTATGGATCAGAGCATGATGAGGTGTATGGATTAGAGTCTGATGAGGCGATGGATTAGAGCCTGATGAGTTGACTGGATTAGAGTCTGATGAGCTGTTTGGATTATAGTCTGATGATGTGTATTTTTAGAGCCTGATTTTTAGAGCCAGCTTGATTGTGTTGATGGATTAGAACCTGATGAGGTGTATGGATTAGCCTGATGAGGCGCACGGATTAGAGCCTGATGAGGTGTTTGGATTAGAGCCTGATGAGGTTGATGGATTAGAACCTGATGAGTTGTATGGATTAGAGTATGATGAGGTGCATTGATTCGAGTCTGATCAGGTGTATGGATTAGAGGCTAATGAGGTGTATGGATTAGAGTCTGATGAGGTGTATGTATTAGAGTCAGATGAGGTGTATGGATTAGAGCCTGATGAGGTGTATGGATTAGAGTCTGATGAGGTGTGTGTTTTAGAACCTGATAAAGTGTATTGATTAGAGTCTGATGAGGTGTTTGGATAAGAGTTCATGAGATGCATGAATTGGAGTCTGATGAGGTGTGTGGTTTAGAGTCTGATGAGGTGTTTGGATTAGAGCCCGATGAGGTGTATGGATTAGAGCCTGGTGAGGTATATCGGTTAGAGCCTGGTGAGGTGTATAGATTAGAGTCTGATGAGTTGAATGGATTAGAGCCTGATGAGGTTTTGGATTACAGTCTGATGAGGTGTATGGATTACAGCCTGGTGAGGTTGATGGATTAGAACCTGGTGAGATGTATGGATTAGAGTATGATGAGGTGTATGGATTAGAGTCAAATGAGGCGTATGAATTAGAGCCTGATGAGGTTTTGAATTACTGTCTGATGAGGTGTATGGATTAGTGCCCGATGAGGTGTATGGATTAGAGCCTGGTGAGGAGTTTGGATTAGAGCCTGTAGAGGTGTATGGATTAGAGTCTGATGAGATGGAAGGAGACGAAATAGAGAGAAAGATTATTATATATTTTTTCATGACACTCATTCAAACAGAGAAAACAGAGGAGCAGAGAGAGAGATGGAGAGTAGAGGGGGAGAGATAGATAGAAAGAGGGGGAGAGAGAGAGAGAGAAAGAGGGGGAGATAGAGAGAGTAAAAGTGAGCCAGAGAAGAAATGGATGAGGTGAATGAGGGGAAATTAGGGGAACAAGGGAAGAATTCAACAGATTGACAAAGCCATGAAGTAATCACAGGCTATGGTGACACACACAAACACACACACTTATAGGACAGAGCAGTGAGGTAATATGACAGGCCAAGGCAACAAAGACATGGTGATATTTATGTTACAGCACGTTCAGAAACATTTCCGTCTGTTCAACAGTCAGCTTTTTATTCCTGTATTGTAAGCCTGTGTCCATGTTTTCCTAATTGCTCCTCTTTCCTGAATACAAATGATCTAACACGTGTGTGTGTGTGTGTGTGTGTGTGTGTGTGTGTGTGTGTGTGTGTGTGTGTGTGTGTGTGTGTGTGTGTGTGTGGGTGTCTTACATGCAGATGTTTGACATGAAGTTAACCCTCTGAGCTACAGTACTACAATTGTTTTGACACAAGCAGCTCCACCGCATGGTGGAGAGGGGGAAGGGTTTAGCTGCTGCACCATCAGCAGTCGGTTCACAGGGAGGTAACAGGACCAAACACGGCTATGAGGTGAATTTGTCATTGGAGATATTTTGCTTTTTATGATATGGTCATGTCTCGCCTTTTCTTTAACCTGGTTGTCACATCAAATGGCAGGAGCTGTAACAGATGACGTGGTTGGTGGAAGAATGTGGTGTTTGCCTAGAGTCATGTAGTAAAACTATTTATATACACTGAGTATACCAAACATTAGGAACACCTTTGTAATATTGAGGTGCACCCCTTTTTGAGAACAGACTCAATATGTCAAGGGCATAGACTCTACAAGTTGTCGAAAGCTTTACACAGAGATGCTGGCCCATGTTGACTCCAGTGCTTCCACAGTTGTGTCACGTTGGCTGGATGCCCTTTGGATGGTGGACCATTCTTCATACACATGGGAAACTGTTGAGCGTGAAATACCCAGCAGCATCGCAGTTTTTTACACAAACCGGTGCGCTTGGTACATACTACCATACCCTGTTCAAAGGCACTTAAATATTTTGCCTTGCTCATTCACCCTCTGAATGGCACATGCAGTGAGGGAAAAAAGTATTTGATCCCCTGCTGATTTTGTACGTTTGCCCACTGACAAAGAAATGATCCGTCTATAATTTTAATGGTAGGTTTATTTGAACAGTGAGAGACAGAATAACAACAACAAAAATCCAGAAAAACGCATGTGAAAAATGTTATAAATTGATTTACATTTTAATGAGGGAAATAAGTATTTGACCCGTCTGCAAAACATGACTTAGTACTTGGTGGCAAAACCCTTGTTGGCAATCACAGAGGTCAGACGTTTCTTGTAGTTAGCCACCAGGTTTGCACACATCTCAGGAGGGATTTTGTCCCACTCCTCTTTGCAGATCTTCTCCAAGTCATTAAGGTTTTGAGGCTGACGTTTGGCAACTCAAACCTTCAGCTCCCTCCACAGATTTTCTATGGAATTAAGGTCTGGAGACTGGCTAGGCCACTCCAGGGCCTTAATGTGATTCTTCTTGAGCCACTCCTTTGTTGCCTTGGCCATGTGTTTTTGGTCATTGTCATGCTGGAATACCCATCCACGACCCATTTTCAATGCCCTGGCTGAGGGAAGGAGGTTCTCACCCAAGATTTGACGGTACATGGCCCCGTCCATTGTCCCTTTGATGCGGTGACGTTGTCCTGTCCCCTTAGCAGAAAAACACCCCCAAAGCATAATGTTTCCACCTCCGTGTTTGACGGTGGGGATGGTGTTCTTGGGGTCATAGGCAGCATTCATCCTCCTCCAAACACGGCGAGTTGAGTTGATGCCAAAGAGCTCCATTTTGGTCTCATCTGACCACAACACTTTCACCCAGTTGTCCTCTGAATCATTCAGATGTTCATTGGCAAACTTCAGACGGGCATGTATATGTGCTTTCTTGAGCAGGGGGACCTTGTGGGCGCTGCAGGATTTCAGTCCTTCACGGCGTAGTGTGTTACCAATTGTTTTCTTGGTGACTATGGTCCCAGCTGCCTTGAGATCATTGACAAGATCCTCCTGTGTAGTTCTGGGCTGATTCCTCACCGTTCTCATGATCATTGCAACTCCACAAGGTGAGATCTTGCATGGAGCCCCAGGCTGAGGGAGATTGGCAGTTCTTTTGTGTTTCTTCCATTTGCGAATAATCGCACCAACTGTTGTCACCTTCTCACCAAGCTGCTTGGCGATGGTCTTGTAGCCCTGTCCAGCCTTGTGTAGGTCTACAATCTTGTCCCTGACATCCTTGGAGAGCTATTTGGTCTTGGCCATGGTGGAGAGTTTGGAATCTGATTGATTGATTGCTTCTGTGGACAGGTGTCTTTTATACAGGTAACAACCTGAGATTAGGAGCACTCCCTTTAAGAGTGTGCTCCTAATCTCAGCACGTTACCTGTATAAAAGACACCTGGGAGCTCAGAAATCTTTCTGATTGAGAGGGTGAAATACTTATTTCCCTCATTAAAATGCAAATCAATTTATAACATTTTTCACATGCGTTTTTCTGGATTTTTTTGTTGTTATTCTGTCTCTCACTGTTCAAATAAATCTACCATTAAAATTATAGACTGATCATTTCTTTGTCAGTGGGCAAACAAACAAAATCAGCAGGGGATCAAATACTTTTTTCCCTCACTGTATACACAATCCATATTCTCAAGGCTTAAAGATTCTTCTTTAACTTGTTTCCTCCCCTTCATCTACACTAATTGAAGGCGACATCAATAAGGGCTCATAGCTTTCACCTGGATTCACCCGGTCAGTCTGTCATGGAAAGACCTCTTAATGTTTTGTCCACTCAGTGTATAAGGGTTTATATGCATGTACAGTGCCTTTGGAAAGTATTCAGACCCCTTGACATTTTCCACATTTTGTTACGTTACAGCATTATTCTAAAATTGATTAAATTATATATGTATATTCAGCAATCTACACACAAACCCCCATAATGACAAAGAGAAAACAGGTTGGTAGAAATGTATGAAAACGTAAAAAAAATACATTAAAAGTATTCAGACCCTTTGCTATGAGACACGAAATTGAGCACAGGTGAATCCTTGAGATGTGTCTACATCTTGATTGGAATCCACCTGTGGTAAATTCTATTGATTTGCTATGATTTGGAAAGGCACACACCTGTCTATCTAAGGTCCCACAGTTGACAGTGCATGTCAGAGCAAAAACCAAGCCATCAGATCGAAGGAATTGTCTGTAGAGTGCCAAGACAGGATTGTGTCGAGGCACAGATCTGGGGAAGGGTACCATAACATTTCTGGAGCATTGAAGGTCCCCAAGAACACAGTGGCCTCCATCATTATTAAATGGAAGAAGTTTGTAACCACCGAGACTCTTCCTAGAGGTGGCCGCTCTGCCAAACTGACAATCAAGGGAGAAGGACCTTGGTCAGGGAGGTGACCAAGAACCCGATGGTCACTGACAGAGCTCCAGAGTTCCTCTGTGGAGATGAGAGAAACTTCCAGAAGGACAACCATCTCTGCAACACTCCAGCAATCAGGCCTTTATGGTAGAGTGGCCAGACAAAAGCCACTCCTCAGTAAAAGGCAAATAACAGCCCACTTGGAGTTTGCCAAAAGGCACCTAAAGACTCTCAGACCATGAGAAACAAGATTCTCTGGTCTGATGAAACCAAAATTCAACTCTTTGGCCTGAATGCCAAGGGTCACATCTGGAGGAAACCTGGCACAATCCCTACGAGGAAGCATGGTGGAGGCAGCATTATGCTGTGGGGATGTTTTTCAGCGGCAGGGACTGGGAGACTAGTCAGGATCAAGGCACAGATGAACGGTTTGATTCACTCCAAATCTCTGTGATTTAATAAACCACGGTGGATCTAGGAGGTATTTAATAAACCACGGTGGATCTAGGAGGTATTTAATAAACCACGGTGGATCTAGGAGGTATTTAATAAACCACGGTGGATCTAGGAGGTATTTAATAAACCACGGTGGATCTAGGAGGTATTTAATAAATCACGGTGGATCTAGGAGGTATTTAATAAACTACGGTGGATCTAGGAGGTATTTAATAAACCACGGTGGATCTAGGAGGTATTTAATAAACCACGGTGGATCTAGGAGGTATTTAATAAACCACGGTGGATCTAGGAGGTATTTAATAAACCACGGTGGATCTAGGAGGTATTTAATAAACCACGTTGGATCTAGGAGGTATTTAATAAACCACGTTGGATCTAGGAGGTATTTAATAAACCACGTTGGATGTAGGAGGTTTTTAATAAACCACTGTGGATCTAGGAGGTATTTAATAAACCACGGTGGATCTAGGAGGTATTTAATAAACCACGTTGGATCTAGGAGGTATTTAATAAACCACGGTGGATCTAGGAGGTATTTAATAAACCACGTTGGATTTAGGAGGTATATTGTTTATAGTGGAGAACACTATTTTTCTTTCTGAATTTATGACAAATCGTTTTCTGGGACTACTAGATACAAGGAAGTGGAAGAAACAGAAATCCTAATTCATACACACACACACACACACACACACGCACGCACACGAACACGAGCACACACACACACGCAAACACACACATCGCTTTAAGAGATCCCACAAGCCCTGACTGTCACAGTGGTATGAGACGAGATTGATGGTCAAGTAAAAGAAACTATTATTATTGAGCTCCTCGCTAGCAGACACAGACGAGGAGAGATGGCTCCCGACATTCCTCAAACAGTGTCATTATCCACATGATTCACAACAGACAGACAGACAGACAGAGCATACAATGGTTAACTACTCAAGTGACAGAGAAACAGATAAAGTGTGACCGTAACTGTAAAACCAGCGACAGTGAATAATCACACAGAACAGGAATCTCTTCCCATCTGTTTGTTTACAGTTGTGAAACCTGTTTGTTTACAGATGTGAAACCTGTTTGGTAGTACAGTAAACAGCAAATCATAGCTGGCCTGTCCGCAAGAATCTGGACAATAACAATAACTATCTCAACAATACATTCAACATCATGGAAGAATATCATAACCAGGTCATCTCACAGCAGTGCTGCTCTCTCTCTCTCTCTCTCTCTCTCTCTCTCTCTCTCTCTCTCTCTCTCTCTCTCTCTCTCTCTCTCCTGCTCTCTGCATCTCTCTCTCTCTCTCTCTCTCTCTCTCTCTCTCTCTCTCTCTCTCTCTCTCCTGCTCTCTGCATCTCTCTCTCTGTCTGTCTGTCTGTCTCAATTTTTTTTCAATTCAATTCAATTTGCTTTATTGGCATGACGTAACAAGGTACATATTGCCAAAGCTTACTTTTGATATTTACAATATGAAAATAATGACAATCAAAATTGTCAACAGGACAACAGTAACAACAATAACCAAAATAACCACATTGAACAACAACAATAAGCATACAGTAGAAGACATGTGCAGGTTGATTGGTCTGTCAGACACTGTCCCTCATCTTATGGCAGGCAGCGATGTAGTGCGCTGCCAACCCACAGCTTTCTGCTTCCTCCCCAACAGGATGGGTAGCCTATTCTCATCAGAGAGGTCTTTGAAACCTTGAATATGGGTTTCAAATTTGGGGAAATGACACTCTCTAATTGTTTTAGATTTTTACATGTTGTCAGGAAATGCAGCTCTGTCTCAGGTTCTGCTGTGGTGCAGTGGTTGCACAGCCTTTCCTCTACAGGGAGCCAGGTTTTCCTGTGTCTACCCTTCTCAATGGCAAGGCTGTGCTCACTGAGCCTGTACTTTGTCAAGGTTTTTCTAAGGTTTTGATCAGTAACCATGGTCAAATAGTTTGCCACGGTGTACTGTCGATTTAGGGCCAGATAGCACTGCATTTTGCTTTGTGCTTGTGCTTGTGTTTCCCAATGAGCAATGTAGTTTTGTTTTGATTGTGATGTAATTTGGTTTATTCTGATTGATTGGATGTTCTGGTCCTGAGGCTTCAGTGTGTTAGTAGAACAGGTTTGTGAACTCAGCCCCAGGACCAGCTGGATGAGGGGACTCTTTTCTTTGCTCAGCTCTTGGCATTGCAGGGCTTGGTAATGATATGAGAGGGGGTCACTGTATTTTAGATGTTTCCAAAACTTAATTGCTCTTTTTGAGTTTTTATTATTAGTGGATATTGGCCTAATTCTGCCCTGCATGCATTGTTTGTAGTTTTCCTCTGGACATGTAGGAGAATCTTACAGAACTCTGCATGCAGGGTTTCAATGGGGTGTTTGTCCCATTGGGTGAAATCTTGTTTTGCAAGTGGACCCCACACCTCGCTGCCATAAAGTGCAATTGGTTCAATGACACATTCAATAAGTTTTAGCCAAATTTTAATAGGTATTTCAATTTGAATTTGTTTTTAATGGCGTAGAATGCCCTGCGTGCTTTCTCTCTCAGTTCATTCACTGCCTCATTAAGGTGTCCAGTTGAGCTTATTTTTAAACCTAAGTAGTTGTAGTGTGTGCAGTACTCTATATATTTTGTACCAATTGAGAACTTTGGTCTAATTCCCTGAGATCTGGATCTTCTCTGAAAAATCATTATTTTAGTCTTTTTGGGGTTTACTGCCAGGGCCCAGGTCTGGCAGTACTGCTCTAGCAGGTCCAGGCTCTGCTGTAGGCCATGTGGTGTGGGTGACAGCAGGCATAGGTCATCTGCGAAGAGTAGGCATTTAACCTCTGAATTGTGGAGACTAACACCAGGGGCAGAGGATTCTTCTAGAATAGTGGCCAATTCGTTGATGTAAATATTGAAGAGTGCAGGGCTCAGGTTGCAACCCTGGCGAAGGCCCCGCCCCTGGGTAAAGAATTCTGTTCTTTTCTTGCCAATTTTAATGGAGCACGTATTGCCAGTATACATTGATTTAATTATGTCATATGTTTTACCCCCTACACCACTTTCAATAACTTTGTAGAACAGTCCTGTATGCCAAATAGAATCAAATGCTTTTTGGAAGTCGATAAAGCAAGCATATATTTTGGTATTATTTTGGTGGACATGTTTATCTATCAGGGTGTGTAGGGTGTAAATATGATCGGTCGTGCGATGTTTTGGTATAAATCCAATTTGGCTTTTACTCAAGACATTGTGCTTATTAAGGAAGTTTAGAACTCTTACATTTATAATACTACAGAAAACCTTCCCAGGTTACTGTTCACACAAATGCCTCTGTAATTGTTAGGGTCAAATTTGTCTCCGTTCTTAAAGATTGGGGTTATGAGTCCTTGATTCCAGATGTCAGGAAATAACCTACACTCAGGATCAAATTAAACAGTTTTAATATAGCCGATTGAAATTTTGCACTAGTGAGTTTGAGCATCTCATTTAGGATGCCATCAGGTCCGCATGACTTTCTATATTTGAGGGCCTGAAGTTTCTTATAGAGCTCCTGGTCAGTAATTGGGGAGTCCAATGGATTTTGATTGTCCTTTATAGCTTTTTCTAATCTATTTAACTTCTCATGAATTTGGCGTTGTTCTGCGTTTTTGTCAATTTGAACGGTGTTGTAGAGTGTTTTAAAATGGGTTGTCCATATGTCACCATTTTGTATCGCTAATTCCTCTTGTTTCGATTTTTAGTTTTTTCCAATTTTGCCAGAAGTTGTTTGTGTTTATGGACTCTCAATTAGTGTCAGCTGCTTGCTGTTGTACTGTGCTTTTTGGTTCTGAGTGTACATTTATAGAGTTTTAAAGTTTCACAGTAATGAAGGCGTAATTCACCATTATTTGGGTCTCTGTGCTTTTGGTTTGATAGTGTTCTAAGTCTTTTCCTTATAATTTTACAATCTGCATCAAACCACTTGTCATCTGTGGTCTTTTTGTTTTGTTTTTTATCAATTTCAATTGTGCTTCTTTTGCCGTTTGCCTGACTATATAGTTTATGTGTTTAACTGCTAGATTGATGCCTTCTTTACTGTGAGTGAATGTGGTATCCAGAAAGTTATCTAAGAGTGTTTGGATATTTTGATTACAGGTTGCTTTCTGGTATTCTTCTGTGCTGTTTTGGGCCCATCTGTATGAATTTCTGATGTTGTACAGCTTACTGGGCTGTGAATGTGTGGTTGTTTCCATGTCTGTTCTTTTGAGGAACAACGTAATTTGGCTGTGATCAGACAGAGGTGTTAGTGGCTTGACAGTGAATGAGCTGAGAGAGAAAGGGTCAATGTCTGTAATCATATAGTCCACTGTGCTGTGACCAAGAGGTGAGCAACAGGTGAATCTCCCAAAGAGTCCCCCAGAACCTACCATTGACAAAGTACAGACCCAGGCTTCTACAGAGCTGCAACAGATCTCTTCCGTTTTTGTTGACGGTGCTGTCACTGTTGTTTCTATGGGGGAGATTAAGGCAGTTAGAAACAGTATGGCCTGTAATAAAGCTGTCCCCTCGTGTGGTCGTTAAATCAGGTAGTGTTCCTGTGCGCGCATTTGTGTCCCCACAGATGAGCACATTTCCCTGGGCCTGGAAATGGCACGTCTCTTCCTCGAGGGTGGGGAACATCTCCTCTGAGTAATATGGGGATTCTGAGGGGGATATATATTGCATAAAGGAAGACATCTTTTTCTGTCAGTACAAGTTCTTTTTTTAGTTTTAACCAAATGTGATATTTACCAATTTTGAGGGGATCAATTAGATTTTGTAGTTGGGATTTGTACCAAATGATCAGTCCTCCAGAGTCTCTGCCTCTATTGACAGAGCTGTGTTTCTGTGACGGCACAATCACCTCTCTGTAGCCTGTGGGACAGTGAGTGACAATGTCAGCCTTACACCATGTCTCCTGCAAAATGATGACGTCAACATCTTTGAGATTTTTGTTGAACTCCAGTGCTAAACTCTTCAGTCCAAAGGTTGATGAGTTTAGGCCCTGAATGTTCCACATGCTAACTGATAGTGATTTCATGTTTCAAAAAGGAAGAATAGCAGTCAGAAATACAGTAACTACTAACTAATAGCTAACTAATAGGTTGTTAAGAGTGCGATAAACAGGGTAACCACTAACATTTATGTCTAAATATTCCTATTAATTGGACATTTTAGTACAATAGGTGTGTGTGTGCCTGTGTGTGTGTGTGTGTGTGTGTGTGTGTATGCGTCCGTGTGTGTTTAGTGCAGTTTAGTGCAGATGTATTGGAGGAGCTGTTTAATCTCACTCAATCCTACAGGGTTCTCCTGTCCTCTGACGACCTCCGCGTAGCTGCGCTGGTCCTGCTGTTGGGCCCTGTGGAGTGGAGGGGGGCCAGGTCTGGGCCGGGGTGCTTTCTCTCTGGTCTGGTAGAGGTGGTGGTCTGGTGCGGGGTAGTAGGCTGGGCCCGGTCCAGTCTGGTTAAATCGATGGAAGTGGTGATGCTCTGGTGGTGGGTGGGGCCTGTGGGGTGCGCTGGGTCTGGTGGGGCGTTGAGGGGGTCTGGGGCTCCTTGGTGGTGCAGTGGTCTGGTAGGGGTCTCTGGGTGGTCCTCTGTCCAGTGCAACATAGGGTGTTTGTCTACCAAGTGCCACGTCCTTTAGAGACTTGGCAAACATCCCTACTGTCTGCTTCCTCAGGTGGGAGTGGTCGTGCAGGTGCTCTGGGGTGATTGTTGGGTGGTGAGCAACGTGCACATTTGGGAGTAGGCCACACCCCTGGTGATGTCAGCGTTGACTTTCTGAATGGTACGGGATGAAAGTCTTTGCGGGCAGCAGAGTGGAGATGGTGATGTGGGAGTTGGGGAACCACTCAGAGGCCCTCTCTGCTACTCTGTTGACCAGGCTGCCTACTCTCTCCTGCTCCTCTCGCAGGTTGTTGGTGCCGGTGTGGATAATAATGTGGCCTGGTGTGCCAAAGTCAGGCTGGGACAGGATGTGGAGTGCATCCTGTGTTTTTGGGCACCATATTTTGGCCACTTTGTGGTGGGGGAAGAGTTTATCCTCTTGGATGAATTTCCCATTTGAGTCAATGAGGATGGCCACCTCAGTGGGTTTTACCAGAGTAGTTGGTTTACGGTCTGTGGCTGGGGTACACAGGGCCTGTGTACATGGAGGGGTGTGTGGGGGTGTGTCAGGGGGGGCCAGGGAGCTTCTCTCTGTAATAGGTGTCTCCATGTGAGCCTCCTTGTTGACTGGGGGTGTGGGTAAAGGCTTGTCGGTATGGGGGGTTGTGGGTAGAGGTGGGTCAGTGGGGGTGTCAGTGGGTAGAGGTGGGTCAGTGGGGGTGTTAGGGGTGGTGAGGGGCTGCAGCTTCTCTCTAGGAGTCTCTACAGTCTGCTCTCTGTGCTGCAGCACCCTCTTGATGACAGACAACTCCTTTGCCATCTCCTCCTTTACCTGCACTAGCTCTCTCCTCATGGTGGCCTTTACCTCCTCAAGCGCTGTGGTAAGGCTCTCTCTCAGCTCCTGGACAGAGTTCTTCAGCTGGGACCTGCACTGGTTGATCTGGTCCTGTAGAAGCTCTGTGTCTGGGCTGGTGGTGGTGTAGCTGGGCGGCTGCTCCTTCAGCTCAGTAACCCATACTTCCAACAGGGCCAGTCTGTCTCTCAGCAGGCTGATGGTGGTGTGGTCTTGGCTCTGGTGGTCGTAGCCAGGCATGGGGGAGGATAGTCCTGCTGTTGGGGTGCCTGAGGTGAGGGAGAGAGTTGGGGTGCTGTCCTTGTCTTTTTGCTTTCAGCTATCTTCCTTAGGGTGGGGAAGTTCTGCACAAAAGAGCTGAGTGCAGCCTCACTTCCCTGGACCATGACAGTGCCGTTCTGATACATGTTTACCGTCAGAAACCTGTTTTCCTGGTCCTTATCGCTGTCCTCAAAAAGTTGGATTTGCCGTCCCTTGCAGATGCCTTTCTTCGTGGTAAAGCTAAAATGCGTGGTTACAGCTGTATGCCAGGCAGTAGCGTGGTCTGTGTAAAATAACAGGTTTGTAACAGTCCTGTTTTGTGAGCAGTCGGCAAACAAAGTTTCTGGGTTTTCCCTCAGAATTCGGTGTTTAAAATTGATTCTTCCCTTCTCTGATTTGATTTCTGATGGATACTCAAAAAAAAGTGGGCAGGAAAGTCTCTCCGTCTCTGCTGCTAGCGCTGCCTCAGTGGCCATGTTGCTATGGTTACCACCAGTAAACGGTTGGAGCTAGACGGTAAGCTAACTGACAGATTTGAATTTGGCTAGCTAGCACGATGAATATTGGTCTTTTAACTCACTCACTGTCGATATTTTCCTCCTGTATTGATCTTCAGTTGTACAATTTGATTACTTAAACATTTTTGCTAATTTAATCGTGTCACTCTCATTCTTAACAACCAAAAAGTTATAACAAGTCAGGAGCTGTTCCTCTGCATGACTTCTCTCTCTCTCTCTCTCTCTCTCTCTCTCTCTCTCTCTCCCCCTCTCTTTCACTCTCTGTCTCTTTCTGTTAAGGGGAGAGATCCAGCCAGGCCAGTAACAGCAACAATGTGTTCATCACTCCCTCTCTCCCTCCATCTGTCCCCCTCCCTTAGAGGCAAATCACATGTGTTCTCTCTACTCTGGCCTGTTAATCAGATTGCAATTTGCCTTGAAAAACTTTGGGAAGTTATTTCCATATTAGGGTCAGATTTAAACACAGCCAAGGCATCAATGAGTGGTGGAGCGGTTCAATTGGAGTTAAGGGGAAGGAGAGGCATTATTTCCCTTAACTAACTGTTGCTATCAAGGCATCAAGGCCCCCATATAATTGGTACTGAGGGGTATTAGCCCTCAACACGCTGAACACTAGCACTTGTACTGTCTTGCCAACTCTATTGCTGTCATCGTGACGTTTGACAAAACAGGCCCAAGAGATCTGAGACTCAGGCTAGCTGAACACTACCCCTTAACCTCTGACACAGTAGTGACCTACTGCCGCCAGTAAGGAGGGACTGTCTCCCCAGCTATGGTTGGATGTTTCAGACTATAGGAGCTCAGGAAAGAGGTCTACTTAGAAGCGTAAAGAGACGATAGAGTTGAGAGAGTGTGAGCCATCTGGGGTGGGTTAGGAGCCCTGTCTGTCTGTCTGTTCTGCGTCCCAAATTCCACCCTATTCCCTACATAGTGCACTACTTTTGACCAGAGCCCTATGGGCCCTGGTAAAATGCTGTTCACTATATAGGGTATAGGGTGCCATTAGGGATGCAGGCCTTGTCTGTCTGATGTTTTGTTAATCTCTAGCACAGATGGAAGAGTTTTGCTACAGTCCAACACACTTTCTCTGACCCAGCTAATAAAGACACAGGCTGTCTCCCACATGGCACCCTATTCCCTATATAGTGCCCTACTATGGGGGCCCTATGGGCCATAGTCAAAGTAGTGCACTACATAGGGAATCATTTGGGACATAGCCATACTGTAGACAGATACACATGCCCCTGAAATTTCACACAAATCTCCCATTGAACATCAGTGCCATGATTTAGGTGAAACTACATGTTGCACAGATACTTCATGAAGGTAGGATCCGGGCCGTAATCCCCGGGATGTCATGGGGACTGTAGAAGAGCACCTTTAGAATTGGCCATTCCTCCATTCCCACACCTGCTTCCCATTGGCCTCTGACACTTCACTTTCTGCTCACGGATACTTTCTGATGTCACAGAGCCCTCCATCAGAGTCTAAACAGCTCTGAGGGAACTGTGTCTATTTTAGCATGCCTCTCTGTCTCTCTCTCTCTCTCTCTCTCTCTCTCTCTCTCTCTCTCTCTCTCTCTCTCTCTCTCTCTCTCTCTCTCTGTCTCTCTCAGTCTCTCTCTCTGTCTGTCTCTCTCTCTGTCTCTCTCTCTCTGTCTCTCTCTCTCTCTGTGTCTCTCTCTGTGTCTCTCTCTGTGTCTCTCTCTCTCTCTCTCTCTCTCTCTCTCTGCTCTGATGAATGGTAATTGTATTTCTCAGCATCATTTTTCTGCGTATCTGTACTGTAGCCAAATGCAATGTTGTATTGATGGATGAAAATACAAGCTGGCATTCCTGCAATATAGGCTTAATTCAGAGTGTGTGTGTGTGTGTGTGTGTGTGTGTGTGTGTGTGTGTGTGTGTGTGTGTGTGTGTGTGTGTGTGTGTGTGTGTGTGTGTGTGTGTGTGTGTGTGTGTGTGTGTATTCAGTCAGGAAGTGCAGCTGTGCGGGCTCCAGATCAGATGTAGATAATTAGAATTATTGAAAGAGGCACCTGTCTGTCTTAGAGGAATGGAACAGCATATTGTATCAAGTGTTTCCATCACAGGCCTGCCTGTACTCTGTAGACATCCACTTTAATGCAGTGTTTTGCATAACGAGCTGTCATCCTCCCAGCGTGGGTGTCTTATCTAAGATTGACACGCTCGTAGGCACGCTCAAAGATGGATGACACTGATATTGGTTTAGCGGTATTAGTTTAGTAGTATTACTTTAGCGGTATTAGTTTAGTAGTATTACTTTAGTGGTATTAGTTTAGTGGTATTAGTTTAGTGGTGTCACATAGTGGTATTAGTTTAGTGGTAGTGGTATTAGTTTAGCTGTATTCGTTTAGTGGTATTAGTTTAGTGGTATTAGTTTAGTGGTATTGGTTTAGTGGTAGTTTAGTGGTAGTAGTTTAGTGGTATTAGTTTAGTGGGATTAGTTTAGTGGTATTAGTTTAGTGGTAGTTGTTTAGCTGTATTAGTTTAGTGGTATCACATAGTTAAATTTAGTGCTATTAGTTTAGTGGTATCAGTTTAGTGGTAGTAGTTTAGTTGTATTAGTTCAGTGGTATTAGTTTAGCTGTATTAGTTTAGTGGTATTAGTTTAATGGTATTAGTTTAGAGGTAGTAGTTTAGTGGTATTAGTTTAGTGGTATTAGTTTAATGGTATTAGTTTAGAGGTAGTAGTTTAGTGGTAGTAGTTTAGTGGTATTAGTTTAGTGGTATTATCTTAGCGGTATTAGTTTAGTGGTCTTAGTTTAGCTGTATTAGTTTAGCGGTAGTTTAGTGGTAGTAGTTTAGTGGTAGTAGTTTAGTGGTATTAGTTTAGTGGTATTAGTTTAGTGGTAGTAGTTTAGTGGTATTAGTTTAGTGGTATTAGTTTAGTGGTAGTAGTTTAGTGGTAGTAGTTTAGTGGTAGTATTTTAGTGGTATTAGTTTAGTGGTATAAGTTTAGTGGTGTCACATAGTGGTATTAGTTTAGCTGTATTCGTTTAGTGGTATTAGTTTAGTGGTATTAGTTTAGTGGAAGTTTAGTGGTAGAAGATTAGAGGTAGTAGTTTAATGGTATTAGTTTAGTGGTATTAGTTTAGTGGTATCACATAGCGGTATTAGTTTAGTGGTAGTGGTATTAGTTTAGCTGTATTAGTTTAGTGGTATTAGTTTAGTGGTATTAGTTTAGTGGTATTAGTTTAGTGGTAGTTTAGTGGTAGTAGTTTAGAGGTAGTAGTTTAGTTGTATTAGTATAGTGGTATTAGATTAGTGGTATTAGTTTAGTGGTAGTAGTTTTTACATGGTAGTAGTTTAGCTGTATTAGTTTAGTGGTATCACATAGTTGTATTAGTTTAGTGGTATTAGTTTAGTGGTATTAGTTTAGTGGTAGTAGTTTAGTGGTATTAGTTTAGTGGTATTAGTTAAGCTGTATTAGTTTAGTGGTATTAGTTTAGTGGTATTAGTTTATATGTATTAGTTTACTGCTATTAGTTTAGTGGCATTAGTTTAATGGTAGTAGTTTAGTGGTATAGTTTAGCTGTATTAGTTTAGTGGTCTTAGTTTAGCTGTATTAGTTTAGCGGTAGTTCAGTGGTATTAGTTTAGTGGTAGTAGTTTAGTGAAAGTTTAGTGGTAGAAGATTAGAGGTAGTAGTTTAATGGTAGTAGTTTAGTGGTATTAGTTTAGTGGTATTAGTTTAGTGGTAGTAGTTTAGAGGTAGTAGTTTAGTGGTATTAGTTTAGTGTTATTAATTTAGTGGTAGTTGTTTAGTGGTAGTAGTTTAGTGGTATTAGTTTAGTGGTATTAGTTTAGTTGTAGTAGTTTAGAGGTAGTAGTTTAGTTGTATTAGTTTAGTGGTATTAGTTTAGTGGTATTAGTTTAGTGGTATTAGTTTAGTGGTAGTAGTTTAGTTGTAGTATTTTAGTGGTATTAGTTTAGTGGTATAAGTTTAGTTGTGTCACATAGTGGTATTAGTTTAGCTGTATTCGTTTAGTGGTATTAGTTTAGTGGTATTAGTTTAGTGGTATTAGTTTAGTGGTATCACATAGCGGTATTAGTTTAGTGGTAGTGGTATTAGTTTAGCTGTATTAGTTTAGTGGTATTAGTTTAGTGGTATTAGTTTAGTGGTAGTTTAGTGGTAGTAGTTTAGAGGTAGTAGTTTAGTTGTATTAGTATAGTGGTATTAGATTAGTGGTATTAGTTTAGTGGTAGTAGTTTTTACGTGGTAGTAGTTTAGCTGTATTAGTTTAGTGGTATCACATAGTTGTATTAGTTTAGTGGTATTAGTTTAGTGGTATTAGTTTAGTGGTAGTAGTTTAGTGGTATTAGTTTAGTGGTATTAGTTTATATGTATTAGTTTACTGCTATTAGTTTAGTGGCATTAGTTTAATGGTAGTAGTTTAGTGGTATAGTTTAGCTGTATTAGTTTAGTGGTCTTAGTTTAGCTGTATTAGTTTAGCGGTAGTTCAGTGGTATTAGTTTAGTGGTAGTAGTTTAGTGAACGTTTAGTGGTAGAAGATTAGAGGTAGTAGTTTAATGGTAGTAGTTTAGTGGTATTAGTTTAGTGGTATTAGTTTAGTGGTAGTAGTTTAGAGGTAGTAGTTTAGTGGTATTAGTTTAGTGTTATTAATTTAGTGGTAGTTGTTTAGTGGTAGTAGTTTAGTGGTATTAGTTTAGTGGTAGTAGTTTAGTGGTATTAGTTTAGTGGTATTAGTTTAGTTGTAGTAGTTTAGAGGTAGTAGTTTAGTTGTATTAGTTTAGTGGTATTAGTTTAGTGGTATTAGTTTAGTTGTAGTAGTTTAGAGGTAGTAGTTTAGTTGTATTAGTTTAGTGGTATTAGATTAGTGGTATTAGTTTAGTGGTATTAGTTTAGTGGTATTAGTTTTTACGTTGTAGTAGTTTAGCTGTATTAGTTTAGTGGTATCACATAGTTGTATTAGTTTAGTGGTATTAGTTTAGTGGTATTAGTGTCACGACAGCTAGGAGTGGTGGGTATGGAGTCAGGCGCAGAGAGCAGAGTGTACGGAACAACCGACTTTAATGCGGTTGTAAAAATGTCCAACGCAAGAACACACAGGCAAAAAAACAGAACACAAATAAGAGCAGCCCAAACATAGGAAAAGCACGAAACACCAACAGAACAGCAAACAAGCCCGCGCGAATGGAGGTGGGCTTAACCGGCTTAAATAGCCCTAACAAACACAAAACAGGTGCAAACAATAAGAATAATCAACAGAAAGAAAATAGAGGATCGGTGGCAGCTAGTAGGCCGGTGACGACGACCGCCGAACGCTGTCCGAACAGGCAGAGGAGCCACCGTCGGTGGAAGTCGTGACAATTAGTTTAGTGGTAGTAGTTTAGTGGTATTAGTTTAATGGTATTAGTTTAGTGGTAGTAGTTTAGTGGTAGTAGTTTAGTGGTATTAGTTTAGTGGTATTAGTTTAGTGGTAGTAGTTTAGTGGTATTAGTTTAGTGGTAGTAGTTTAGTGGTAGTAGTTTAGTGGTAGTAGTTTAGTGGTATTAGTTTAGTGGTATTTGTTTAGTGGTAGTAGTTTAGTGGTATTAGTTTAATGGTATTAGTTTAGTGGTAGTAGTTTAGTGGTATTAGCTTAGTGGTAGTAGTTTAGTGGTATTAGTTTAGTGGTATTAGTTTAGTGGTATTAGTTTAGTGGTAGTAGTTTAGCTGTATTAGTTTAGTGGTATCACATTGTTGTATTAGTTTGAAACTTATAGTACAATTGACAGTATGTTCAAGTCAATTTGCTTCAGATATGAAACCATAAGAATGCAGGATGTTTTGTTCGTAGAAAGAAGGTTGATGACACTGCATTGTAACTACTAGACATACTTAGCATGTTTGTACAATTCAGTCATGGTTCACTTTGGTCTGCATTGACTTCCAGTGTCCTGTTACCTGACCTATTTTGCCATGTGAGGATCAGAGAGTTTTCTTTCAAAACAGTCATGTGGACAGACCATTATTTCCCAACCCTGCTAAATGCACCCTCATGTCCCCCCCAGAACCCCAAAACCATGAACCCTGGTTAGTAAAGCGCCTAAACCCCATCCAGGGGCTCAGTGAAATCACAACCGTACCTCAGGGGGACCATTAGTTCAAACAACCACTCTCACAAACCCACCATTATCTGCAATTGACTGTGGACATTTGCTTTTCAAATATGTGAGCGCTTAATCATCAGAGAGGTAGTGGGAGGGGGGAGGAGAGAGACAGAGGGAAAGAGAGACAGAGGGGGGGAGAGAGAGAGAGAGTAAGAGAGAGAGAGAGAGAGTGAGAGAGCCTGCCAAGAACCTGGCTTCTCCAGCCTGTTTCCTTCTCTCCACCAGTCGCCCTTGACCTTTACCCAGGGAACAGTCTGGTCTGGGAGACTGTGTTCATGCCCGCTGTAGACTCCGTAATGGCTGGCTGGGGGGACAAGATTGATTGCTCTCCTAGGATAATCTGTCCCAGGCACTTTGTAGCAATTTGCTCTTCCTCTCCCTCCTTCCTTCTTCCTCCCCCCTCCCTCCACGATGTCACTGAAAGCCCACTCTGCCCAGATTAAAAACACCACATTAATGTAATTGGATGGCCCAGACCTTTTCAGTGTCACTTGCAGTAAGACCCCCCGTTATGGATATAGATATGATAGGAGAGGGATGGTGAATTACACATGTTGATATGATAGGAGAAGGATGAGGAATTAAACATATTGATATGATAGGAGAGGGATGATGAATTCAACATATTGATATGATAGGAGAGGGATGATGAATTAAACATATTGATATGATAGGAGAGGGGTGAGGAATTAAACATATTGATATGATAGGAGAGGGATGACAAATTAAACATATTGATATGATAGGAGAGGGATGATGAATTAAACATATTGATATGATAGGAGAGGGATGATGAATTAAACATATTGATATGATAGGAGAGGTATGAGGAATTAAACATATTGATATGATAGGAGAGGGATGATGAATTAAACATATTGATATGATAGGAGAGGGATGAGGAATTAAACATATTGATATGATAAGAGAGCGATGATGAATTCAACATATTGATATGATAGGAGAGGGATGATGAATTAAACATATTGATATGATAGGAGAGGGATGAGGAATTAAACATATTGATATGATAAGAGAGCGATGATGAATTAAACATATTGATATGATAGGAGAGGGGTGAGGAATTAAACATATTGATGTGATAGGAGAGGGATGAGGAATTAAACATATTGATATGATAAGAGAGCGATGATGAATTCAACATATTGATATGATAGGAGAGGGATGATGAATTAAACATATTGATATGATAGGAGAGGGATGAGGAATTAAACATATTGATATGATAAGAGAGCGATGATGAATTAAACATATTGATATGATAGGAGAGGGGTGAGGAATTAAACATATTGATGTGATAGGAGAGGGATGAGGAATTAAACATATTGATATGATAAGAGAGCGATGATGAATTAAACATATTGATATGATAAGAGAGCGATGATGAATTAAACATATTGATATGATAGGAGAGGGGTGAGGAATTAAACATATTGATATGATAGGAGAGGAATGAGGAATTAAACATATTGATGTGATAGGAGAGGGATGATGAATTAAACATATTGATATGATAGGAAAGGTATGAGGAATAAACATATGCTATTTTCTGATTAGTGGTTCGTGATTGTGTGTGTTTAAGGGAATAGGGGTGGTATTAGAAGGTTGTGTCTCGGCGTTGTTGGATGGATTTTCCAGGACACTGTGCTTGTGATTGTGATGGATTGTGGGACTGATAAAGTGAATGTCTGTTTATGAATCTCTCTGTTTACCTGGACTTCCTCTCTATAACTTGCTTCCTCTAGTGTCCAAGTGGCCTGTGCTGTAGTCTCTAAGAAGCCAAGGTTTGGCTGTGGATCTAATCAAACAAAAGGAAGAAGCCATTCCCAGACCGTACACTCCAGTACATGGTCCATGAAGACAGAATGAAAGTGAAAGTCGTTCCTTTCAAGACGTGTTACAGCCGTTTCAGATTTAATGAAACATCCCTGGTGTCCCTGGCTTCTCTCAAGGCTCTGACTGTGATCTCATTGTGTCTTTCTATTCGTCACCACCTCTCCCCTGCTGCAGAGTGAAATCCTGCCCTGTGCAATCAGTGTTTTTGTCTGTTCGGCTGCCAAGACTAAGTGCCCTGGATGTACAGATCTCTATCGCATTTAGCAGCAAGGCCCGGCAGAGAGCAATCTCTCAGTTTAACTGTGTGTGTGTCTGTGTGTGTGTGTGTGCGTGCGTGCATTCTTGTGTCTGTGTTTGTGTTCATTCCTCACGGGACCTGCTGAGCCACAGCTTGTTTGCATTTCTCTGTACTCGTCCTCTAGACAAATGGCTTTCGACACGGCCTGAACCCAATCCAAACACCCATCTGCCATCCCGCCCTGATTGATAAGATGTCTGCTGACTGCTGAGAGTTCTCTAGTTGAGCTCTGCTCATCTCAAAATCTTCACAGTCTGTCTTCACTCCTCGTTACCAGGTCTGAAGGACTGTTCTCTGAGAAACTTTGGAGAGGCTTTTACCCTGGTAACACTGATACATACAGCATTGCAGCCTAACACATTCAACGATGGACCTTGGCTGGAATATCTACTTCACCAAATAATAATAGCCGGCTAACCATTAATGACTGAACTATGAGCTCGATGATACAGCTTGTATTGGCCAGCGTGTCTCTTCACACGGCTGGGGAAAGGAAAAAAACTCAGCCAGGAGCATTACAGCACCATCACATGCCAATGTAGACATATTTCATCCTGCCGCACCGAGTCGTCTATGGCTCGTTGTTCAACAGCCTTGAAGGTCTTTACAGGGGTTTAAATATTCTTGAGGGTGATGCTGGTTGACACTAATACAGCCACCCATGCACCCCCCACCCTGGCTAGCACTCTAAGACTCCCATGGGCAGTGGACACCCACCCTGGGTCTTTGATGGTGGGTAGTGGTACTGGAGTTGCTGGAGACCTAGCAGGGGGGAGAAGGCTGAGTAGAACCCCACAGATGAGACCATAAGCTGGGGTTGGACAGAGCCAAGGCTAAGGCAGAGAATCATGGGAGCTGGAGCTTAGATAGTGGGAGAACAAATCACAGACTGGTTGGAGGGAGGTGAGGCTGGGGCGGAGAACCATAAAACCAGGTTCTGCTCTAGAACTTTATGTCCCTAGCCATTGGGCACACACTGGTTGAATCAACATTGTTTCCAGTCCATCTAAAAAACGGGAGGCCCCTTGCACTTCAATGTTGTGATGCAAAAATACTAGCAAAATGCAGAGCACTCAGAATTAAAAGGGTTTTACCAGGTATTGTTCATCCTGATCAGACAGATTTTTTACATGGACGATACATTAGAGATAATATATGACAACTACTAGAAATAATAGAACATCATGAAACATGATGCCAGGCCTGGTATTTATAGCAGATTTTGAAAAGACATTTGATAAAGTAAGACTGGATTTTATTTATAAATGCCTGGATTTTTTTCAATTTTGGTCATTCTCTTATAAAATGGGTAAAAATAATGTATAGCAACCCCAGGTGTAAAATAGTAAATAGAGGCTACTTCTCAGAGAGTTTTGAATTGTCAAGAGGAGTTAAATAAGGGTATCTGCTGTCACCATATCTATTTGTCGTGGCCATCGAAATGCTAGCTATTAAAATCAGATCCAATACGAACATTAGAGGATTAGAAATCCAAGGCTTAAAAACAAAGGGGTCCATGTATGCCGATGACTCAAGTTGTATATTAAGTCCACAAGCTAGATCCCTGCAATGTCTCATTGAAGATCTAGATAACTTTTCTGTACTCTCTGGGCTAAAACAATATTCCGTATTAGATCCTTAAATTTTTTTACATTACCCTGCAGCTTACCTATAAAATGGGCTGATGGTGAAGTAGACATACTCTGTATTCATGTCACAAAATATATAAATCAGCTCTCCATAATGAATTTCAATAGAAAACTGGTAAAAATAGACAAGATCCTGTAATCATGGAGAGGTAAATACCTGTCTATTTATGGAGAAGAAAATTGCCCTGATTAACTCCTTAGTCATATCTCAGTTTACTCACTTCCTTATGGCGCTGCCTACTCCTGATGATTCGTTTTTCAAATCATATGGGCAAAAAATATTTCACTTTATCTGGAACGCTAAATCAGACAAAATAAAACGTGCCTATATATATAATGAATATGAATTAGGTGGGTTGAGATTATTAAGTATAAAAGCACTAAACCTGTCTCTAAAAGCGTCACTTATTCAAAAGTTTTACTTGAACCCTAAATGGTTCTCAAGTAGATGTCACGACTTCCGCCGAAGTCGGTCCCTCTCCTTGTTCGGGCGGTTTTCGGTGGTCGAAGTCACCGGCCTTCTAGCCATTGCCGATCCATTTTTAATGTTCCATTTGTTTTGTCTTTGTTTTACACACCTGGTTTCAATTCCCAAATTACATGTTCATAGTGATAATGATGTTTTTTGTGCGTGATTGTTTTGTTGTTCTTTGTCTGTCTTTTTACGGCTGGTTTATTCGCCCGTGTGTTTAGGGAATGTTGGATTTGTTATCCTTTTTTCCCGTATTTTGATTAAATACGTTGTTCACTCATCTCTGCTTTCCTACGCCTGACTTTTACACCAGCTATACACAACAGCTTTTGACAGTAGATTACTAAGAAAAGCTCATCCATTGTTTAAAAATTGCCTTTTTGCCTTTGTGCAGATTACCATGTCTCATTTTCGATTAATTTAAAATTGTACTTTTTTCAAAGTATCTCTCTTTTTCAAACAAGCATTGCAGAGCTGGCTACAATTTCAGTTTCATCCCCCTGAAAAGATAGAACAAATATTACAACAAATATTATGGCTGAACTCAAATGTGCTGGTTGATAAAATACCTGTATTTATGGGAAAGATGTTTGAAAAGGGTATTTTGTTCTTAAATTATATTGTAAGTTGGAATGGTAGAGTTATGTCCTTCATGGAGTTATCAGAATTGTACAGCAAGGTCTGCTCAATCCAAGAGTACAACCAATTGATTACAGCATTACCCCAAAAAAGAAGGAGGCTGGTGGCAGCGGGAGGAGGTAGGGAACTGGTCTGTCTGCCCAATATAAAGGATCAAAACTGGCGGAGGAATAAAAATAGCATAAATAGGAAAGTATACCAGTTTCATTTGAGGACCAGGATGTTGACAACTGTGCCATACAGATTGAACAATAGTTGGGAAGAGATTTTTGATGTACCAATTCCATGGTACAGGCAGTATGAGTTGATATATAAAACAACGCAAGATTCAAGATTTCGTGCTTTTCAGCTAAAATTATTATATAGAATTCTTGCCACCAACAAAATGTTGAATATTTGGGGTATAAAATCATGGAAGCTCTAGAGATTTTGTTGTGAGGATCCAAAATCAATAGACCATTTATTTTGGTATTGCCCTCAGGTAGCCTGTTTCTGGTTTCAGGTTCAGGAATGGCTGAAAATGCATAGCATTGAGCTAAAATTGATCCTATAAATAGTACTGTTAGGAGATTTGGAGAGACCGGGTCAGTCAATTACTAATATACTAATACTCTTATTAAAAGTATTTATCTTCAACTCGCAATCTGTGGATTCTATTCGATTAGATAGATTGAAATTGTACGTTAAACATCAAAGTAAAAAAAAAAGTCAAAGTCACCATTATTAGTCAGTTGTACAACCGAATGCCTTCAACTGAAATGTGTCTTCCGCATTTAACCCAACCCCTCTGAATCAGAGAGGTGCGGGGGGCTGCCTTAATCAACATCCATGTCTTTGGCACCCGGGGGTTAACTGCCTTGTTCAGGGGCAGAACGACAGATTTTTACCTTGTCAGCTCAGGGATTCGAACTTGCAACCCTCCAGTTACAAGTCCAACGCTCTAACCACTAGGCTACCTGCCACCCCTCACAGCATAGTTTAAAGATATGTGTTGTGTAGAAACCTGAAGTGGGTGGCCAGCAGAGATAGATGGGATGGGCTGAGGGAAGCTGAGGGTTGGGAGGTGGAATTGGAGACAAGTGGGAGTGGAATTGCTGTGCGGGAGATAGAATGATGGTCAAAGATTTAAAAAAAATAATTAAGTATGTTTGAATGTCACTGAGGGGCAACTTATGCCGGTTTGCCTGAGGCTGATGCCGTGCAGGTGTTTGTACACATGCATATACACACACTCTCATTCAAAATGCATACAAGAACACACACTTGTTGAGCGGCTTCACTGCAAGTATATTGCATGTTTTGGATATTCAATAAAAAAATATATAAAAAATTTATAAATAAATAAAAACATTGTTTCCACGTCATTTCAATTAAATTACATTGAACCAACGTGGAATATACGTTGAATTGACGTCTGTGCCCAGTGGGTATATGGTTAATCTATAAGTCATAACCAACAGCCTCCTATACACTGATGTACATACTAAAGCCAATGATGTCTTGATCTCCACTGAAGCACATGGCTGCGGACCAGCAGTTCTCTTCTACTCTGTCGTCCGTTGTTTAACAAACAGGATCATCCGTTAATGATGATCATTAATCAGCACTGTGTTCCAAGGGGAGAGAGGGTATTTGGTTTCAATTGTGCTCCTCGTGTCCGAGATGTAACTGCGTACACAACTGTGATAAATGAAGCCAGAAACAATAAACATGAAAAACATGTGTGTTGTAAAGTAATTGATATGTTGTACATTGTGCATCTATCTGAACTGGTATTACTTCCAGACCTCATAGGCTACAAACAATAGTCTCTTTTCACGGAAACAACTGAACAGGTCCAAATCACACTCACCCCAACCAACCCACTCCGTAAGTATTCTCCAAATAACTGTATGGAGACATTCTTTCCAATGGATAAATGGATGTTTTCGCTCCATTCATGTGACTGTATTGACCTCTAACCTCTGGACCCCAGACTCTAACCCTTCACTTGCCTGTGTAATGTCTCCCCAAGGGGCGTTTTACAATGGAGACCGCAACGGGGAAATACACATCACAGACAAAGAGAGAGACACCATGGAACACAGGGACTTTATGACTGAACATTACTCCACTCCACGCTTTAACTAAAGACATTTAGGGACATTTACCATTCATTCAAGGAGAACACTGAAAGATTATTGACTCAAAAATAGTGTAACTAAAATGTCCTTGGGGTAGTTTGAACTGCCTGTCACATGAATGAGCATCATCATGTCATCTCTCTTTCTCTCTCTGTCCTTCTCCATCTTTGTCTCTCTCCCTCTTTAACCCTCGCTCTTGCTCTCTCTCTCTCTCCATCCATCCATCCCTCTCTCTCTCGCTCCCTCTTCATGCCTCTCTCGCTCTTTCTCCATCCATCCATCTCTCTCTCTCTCTCTCTCTCTCTCTCTCTCTCTCTCTCTCTCTCTCTCTCTCTCTCTCTCTCTCGCTCCCTATCTCTCTCCCCTCCATCAGTCCCTCCCACCCTCCCTTCTTGTCCTTTCTTTCTCTCACAAAGATCTGATGAATGTCTCAACCTGGTTGGCGGTCTGAGGTCTCAGCCTGTCTTCTTGCCTGTTTGCCGTCACCAGATGCCAGACTGATAATGTAGATTGGTCAGGCCAGACTAGCCGAGCGTGGAGCAGAGAGACACGTGTGAGCGGAGATCGTGCCGTCTTCCTAACACGCATGACTGAAACTGTGGGAATGTGTGATACGATATGATCTGCAACCCACAACAACCACAAGGACAATGTTTGTTTGTGAGAGTGTGTGTGTGTGTGAGAGAGAGATCAGGACCCCAGGAGAAAGTCATCCTGATATGATCTGATCGTCGTGGCAACATGAATTATGAGAATCATGGGCATGCTCTGTCGGGCATTGGTGTTTTAAACACACTGTCTCTGTATCGGTGTATAAACCCAGGCTTCATAAACTAAACTGTTGTCACTTACTACTAAGCTCTCTCCAAACCAGCTCTAACCAGATGGAGATGAGACAACAGTCAGGTAGGTGGCCACTCTCAGTGTTAAGCGTATTACCTCCTCAGCCTTGAGGGAGCAGAGTCATGGGCATGGTGCGTCCAGACACCTACATATAGACTAAATATAGACTACTTATGACTAGCCCAGGACCCAGGTCCCCTCCAGGCCCCTCACAGCCAGCCAGTCAGGTAGGGCACACAGGCGCAGGCCCTTGGGATGAGGGCCCCGCACTCAGTCCCCGTCCGCTACGCCACCCCCGCCTGACAGTCACATGGAGCCTGATCCAGCACAGAGATAACAGTCTCTCTTAACAAGCTATTCAAAGTCAATCAAGTCACTAAGTCAGACACACAGAAGAGAGAGAGAGAGAGAGAGAGAGAGAGAGAGAGAGAGAGAGAGAGAGAGAGAGAGACCAATCAACCTGCACATGTCTTCTACTATATGCTTATTGTTGTGGTTATTTTGGTTATGTTCATATTATAATGATCAAATGTAAGCTTTGGCAATATGTACATTGTTACATCATGCCAATAAAGCAAATTGAATTGAGAGAGAGAGAGAGAGAGAGAGAGAGAGAGAGAGAGAGAGAGAGAGAGAGAGAGAGAGAGAGAGAGAGAGAGACTGGTGAGAATAAACTGGGTTCTGTTCCTTTAGATAAATACCGGAGTTCTGCGACATGAGGCAGCATGATCCAAAACGATCTGTTCACAGAAGAAGTTCTTTGAGAATTGGGTAACATATTGAAGTAATCAACCAATAAGTACTTTGTTGCTTTTTCAGTTAACCTTATCTGGCACATGGCCAATGGTAATGATATTATCCCAGAGAGTTAAATATATCCTAGTAGGGTACTTTCCAATACTTCTTCTATTCCTGCTCCTGCTCTAAAGCCACAGAAAGTCCTATCTGTTAGAAAAACATCCAGGTGAGTTACCGTAGTTTATTACCGTGAGGATGTGCTGGGATAACAGTCTGTTTTTATATTCAACCTTTATTTAACTAAGTCAGTTAAGAACAAATTCTAATTTACAATGACGGCTTACCCCGGCCAAACAGGACAACACTGAGCCAATTGTGCGCCGCCCTATGGGACTCCCAATCATGTCCGGTTGTCATACAGCCTGGAATCGAACCAGGGTCTGTAGTGACGCCTCTAGCACTGAGAAGCAGTGCCTTAGGCCGCTGTTAGTTGTACTTTCTGAGACTAGAAAATATTACATCACTTTATCAGATCAACATTTGGTTTCGAATAGAAACAGAAACGCAAATCTCCTTCAGATTCGGAGACAGAATGACAACATAGTTGTTGAAGTAGATGAGTGTCCTCAAAACCCACTCTGACAGCTCTTTGCAGAGCACTGACTGTGTCTAGGAAATAAACCTTAGGCTAAGAACACTTCGGAACTCACACACACAAATATTATGCTTGATTAAGCACAGAAAAGAACATAAGCCCCTAGACCTCCCTAAAATCACATACCCTGCCAGCCCCCAATACAAGAACTTTACTCAGCGATGACAGCAGGACAAGCGGTGTCCGTCAGTGTCAGACCAAGCTGTGTTTTATTTAACCGTATAGTGTAATGTGCTGGAGTCCATTCAACCTGCTCAGGACATCGTGATATGCAGTATCATATAGTATATAGCACCTCATAAAGATGGCAGTATTCTAAAGGACATGGCCTACTGCTGAAAGCATATCTAGAGGCATAGAGGTTGGGTCTTGGATCCATTTAGTGTCTGGACTGCCTACAATTGGCCAAATCCCCCTCTCTCTCTCTCTCTCTCTCTCTCTCTCTCTCTCTCTCTCTCTCTCTCTCTCTCTCTCACTCTCTCTCTCTCTCTCTCTCGCTCTCTCTCTCTCTCCCCTCTCTCTCCCCTCTCTCTCCGTCTCTCTCTCTCTCTCTCTCTCTCTCTCTCTCTCTCTCTCTCTCTCTCTCTCTCTCTCTCTCTCTCTGTCTTTCTCTCCCCTCTCTCTCTCTCTCTCTCTCTCTCTCTCTCACAGACAAAACGAAGGCCACATTCGAGTCAACAAGTAACACTACTTATTTTGGCAACAATATTAGTGCTCTTCAATGAACACCCTCTGAAGCATTAAATCAATCAGCACCATCACCCATTACACCTGATATAAATCACGTCAGTAAATGTCATCTCCATAGATAATAAGTATACTTCTCCCTGTTTTCTTATGTCCTACAGCCTACACTACAAACATCCAACACATCCTCTCCCTTTTCTGTCTTGTTATGTAGGTTACTTGCCTGGCAACACAGTTAAACAGTTACGCCTAGTATATAAAACCTAAACAGGCCGAGAAACCCTGTTGTCATGATGGGGGTTGTTTTTCGCTAGACGATGTTGTCAACATTTTAAATTTTAAATTTAAATCACATCTCGGTTAAATGACTTCCTAGAATGGATATCGGTCACATAAGGTCCTGGAGGAAAACCCAGCCAGACCTGGGTTGAAATACTATTGGATATATATAAAATACTTAATCTGGGCTTGATTGAGCTTGCCTGTGACAATTTAACCAATAGAAAAGTCCCAAAGGTGCAAACACCACCCACAAGGCAGACTAGAACAAATGGACAAAGTATTTTACATATAGTCAATACAGTGTGAACCCAGGTCTGCACCCATCAGATATGGTTGAGATGTAGGAGGCTTTGTGAAAGAAAAAGAGATCTGGGTTCAGTGAGGCCATGTATTCAGAGGAATCGTAGCATAGAGCTGATAAGCGAGTTTAACAATGTTGTTAAATGAGCAAGGTGTTTGGGAACAAACTGGTAAAGGGTTATGCTTCTTATATGACTACAGTTTTGACACTCTTATCTGATGTGACATCTTTTTGATAGTGGGCCATAGTCCTCTCTCTCTCTCTCTCTCTCTCTCTCTCTCTCTCTCTCTGTCTCAATCCCTCCCTCTCTCTCTCTCTCTCTCTCTCTGTCTCAATCCTCTCTCTCTCTCTCTCTCTCTCTCTCTCTCTCTCTCTCTCTCTCTCTCTCTCTCTCTCTCTCTCTCTCTCTCTCTCTCTCTCTCACAATCTCTCCCTGTGTGGCTTCAGTGTTTCTATCTGTGTGTCCCTCATTGCACTAAACCCTTATCTAGCCACTCATCAAAAGTACACGCATGGTCACTTCACTAAGCTAGACTTTCATATTTCAAAACTTCAGACAGAGGGATGTGTGATGGATGGATTAGTGGTTATCAGACCTCACGCCCTCACACTCTCACACATACACATCAAATCAAATCAAATCCACGCATTCTCTCTCTCTCTCTCTCGCTCTCGCTCTCTCTACTTTCACTTTTCAATTGGCTCTACTAGTCAACAGTATGAGCCAGCCTCTATAGTACCACTGCATCCATCAGGCGGTGTGTGTGTGTGTGTGTGTGTGTGTGTGTGTGTGTGTCTGTCTGTCTGTCTGTCTGTCTGGCTGACGAGCGCTTGAGCTTACAGTAATTTAGTTGTCAGGCTGCAGCTGAACTAAGGTCTATTTTAAATCACAGGACCATATGGACACAGGCAGGACATTATGTTACGCTTCAGTTTAATTTAAGGAATCCTGTTTGTGTGTGAAGACTAGTGGAGAGAAAACATTAATTGTGACATGTACAGTGAGGGAAAAAAGTGATCCCCTGCTGATTTTGTACGTTTATGATCAGTCTATAATTTTAATGGTAGGTTTATTTGAACATTGAGAGACAGAATAACAACAAAAAAATCCAGAAAAACGCATGTGAAAAATGTTATAAATTGATTTGCATTTTAATGAGGGAAATAAGTATTTGACAGGTAACAAGCTCCTAATCTCAGCTTGTTACCTGTATAAAAGACACCTGTCCACAGAAGCAATCAATCAGATTCCAAACTCTCCACCATGGCCAAGACCAAAGAGCTCTCCAAGGATGTCAGGGACAAGATTGTAGACCTACACAAGGCTGGAATGGGCTACAAGACCATTGCCTAGCAGCTTGGTGAGAAGGTGACAACAGTTGGTGCGATTATTCGCAAATGGAAGAAACACAAAAGAACTGTCAATCTCCCTTGGCCTGGGGCTCCATGCAAGATCTCACCTTGTGGAGTTGCAATGATCATGAGAACGGTGAGGAATCAGCCCAGAACTACACAGGAGGATCTTGTCAATGATCTCAAGGCAGCTGGGACCATAGTCACCAAGAAAACAATTGGTAACACACTACGCCGTGAAGGACTGAAATCCTGCAGCGCCCACAAGGTCCCCCTGCTCAAGAAAGCACATATACATGCCCGTCTGAAGTTTGCCAATGAACATCTGAATGATTCAGAGGACAACTGGGTGAAAGTGTTGGTCTCAGATGAGACCAAAATGGAGCTCTTTGGCATCAACTCAACTCGCCGTGTTTGGAGGAGGAGGAATGCTGCCTATGACCCCAAGAACACCATCCCCACCGTCAAACATGGAGGTGGAAACATTATGCTTTGGGGGTGTTTTTCTGCCAAGGGGACAGGACAAGTTCACCGCATCCAAGGGACGATGGACGGGGCCATGTACCGTCAAATCTTGGGTGAGAACCTCCTTCCCTCAGCCAGGGCATTGAAAATGGGTCGTGGATTGGTATTCCAGCATGGGTATTCCAGCATCCCAAAACACACGGCCAAGGCAACAAAGGAGTGGCTCAAGAAGAATCACATTAAGGTCCTGGAGTGGCCTAGCCAGTCTCCAGACCTTAATCCCATCGAAAATCTGTGGAGGGAGCTGAAGGTTCGAGTTGCCAAACGTCAGCCTCGAAACCTTAATGACTTGGAGAAGATCTGCAAAGAGGAGTGGGACAAAATCCCTCCTGAGATGTGTGCAAACCTGGTGGCCAACCACAAGAAACGTCTGACCTCTGTGATTGCCAACAAGGGTTTTGCCATCAAGTACTAAGTCATGTTTTGCAGAGGGGTCAAATACTTATTTCCCTCATTAAAATGTAAATCAATTTATAAAAATGTTCACATTTTGTTGTTATTCTGTCTCTCACTGTTCAAATAAACCTACCATTAAAATTATAGACTGATCATTTCTTTGTCAGTGGGCAAAAGTACAAAATCAGCAGGGGATCAAATACTTTTTTCCCTCACTGTATCATACGGCTGACGTATGCCAGGACAGTCTGGTAGTGTACATAACGGTTTATACCAGGGGTGTCAAACATATAGCCCACGGGGGGTTTGAGAAAAATACAAATAAATAAAAAACACGTTTTTTTTCAGAGATAATGTATCACAAATATATAAAACTTTAAGTGTGGCACTCCGTACCCATGGTCTATAGAATGGGGATGCTTTACAGTAACCATGGTCTATAGAATGGGGATGCTTTACAGTAACCATGGTCTATAGAATGGGGCAGCTTTACAGTAACCATGGTCTCTAGAATGGGGATGCTTTACAGTAACCATGGTCTATAGAATGTGGCAGCTTTACAGTAACCATGGTCTCTAGAATGGGGATGCTTTACAGTAACCATGGTCTATAGAATGGGGCTGTTTTACCGTAACCATGGTCTATAGAATGGGGCTGTTTTACCGTAACCATGGTCTATAGAATGGGTCTGGTTTACCGTAACCATGGTCTATAGAATGGGGCAGCTTTACAGTAACCATGGTCTATAGAACGGGGCTGTTTTACAGTAACCATGGTCTATAGAATGGGGCTGTTTTACAGTAACCATGGTCTATAGAATGGGGCTGTTTTACAGTAACCATGGTCTATAGAATGGGGCTGTTTTACAGTAACCATGATCTATAGAATGGGGCTGTTTTACAGTAACCATGGTCTATAGAAGGAGGCAGTTTTACAGAAACCATGGTCTCTAGAATGGGGCAGTTTTACAGTAACCATGGTCTCTAAAATGGGACATCACCAGTTTCTCTCAGAAGGTAGATAGGTCGAGAGAGAGAGAGAGAGAGACAGAGAGAGAGAGAGAGAGAGAAAGAGTGAGTGGGGAAGTGATGGAGGGAGAGAGAGAGAGAGGAGGAAAGGTAGAGAGGAAGGTTGGCAGAGAGAGAAAGGGAGAGAGTTTGAGAGAGAGGAAGACAGGAGAAAGGGTGAATGAGAGAAAGGGGGAGCAGGAGAGGTAGAGAGGGCTGGGCGCCTATCTGTCTCCAGAGTGATTGATGGGGCTGTTTCCTGTCTCAGTCAGAGTTATGGAGTGGTGCTAGGGGACTTGGGTTATTTCCTGATTCTCTTAAAACACCATTCTCCTCCCAGGGCACTCACTGAGGCTGTTGCCCTAATTACACCCTATTCCCTACATAGTGCCCTCTTGTTGACCAGAACCCATAGAACCCATAGGGCTCTGTTCAAAAGCAGTGCACTATGTAGGGAATAGGATGCCATTTGGGAATAAACCACTGACTGCTTGATACAGCTGCTGCTACATTCTGCCTGCCTCCCATTTCCATTCCTATCTATCTATTTATCTCCTGGCCAGATTAATGCAGATTGCGTCTCAAATGGCACCCTATTCCCTATATAGTGCACCACCTTTCACCAGGGCCCCATAGGGCTCTGGTCAGAAGTAGTGCACTATAAAGGGAATAGGATGCCATTTGAGATGCACATGTAGTCTTAGACAGAATCAACAAGCTAAAGAAAAGGCTGGCACTTTAAACCAACGTGACCACCAAGACACTGACTCCATCTGAGATGGAGAGGTGGTAAATAAAATGCACCAAAAACAACAAACTGTTTATGTACACATCACCATTTAGCTGTTAGTTTATGTACACATCACCATTTAGCTGTTAGTTTAAGAAACATCAACATTTAGCTGTTAGATCATGTACACATCACCATTTAGCTGTTAGTTTATGTACACATCACCATTTAGCTGTTTGTTTATGTACGCATCACCATTTAGCTGTTAGATCATGTACACATCACCATTTAGCTGTTTGTTTATGTACACATCACCATTTAGCTGTTAGTTTAAGAAACATCAACATTTAGCTGTTAATTTATGTACACATCACCATTTAGCTGTTAGTTTATGTACACAACACCATTTAGCTGTTAGTTCATGTACACATCACCATTTAGCTTTTAGTTTATATACACATCACCATTTAGCTGTTAGTTTATATACACATCACCATTTAGCTATTAGTTTATGTACACATCACCATTTAGCTGTTAGTTGATGAACACATCACCATTTAGTTGTTCATTTATGTACACATCACCATTTAGTTGTTCATTTATGTACACATCACCATTTAGCTGTTAGTTTTTGTAGACATCACCATTTACCTGTTCATTTATGTACACATCACCATTTAGCTGTTAGTTTATGTACACATCACCATTTAGCTGTTTGTTTATGTACACATCACCATTTAGCTATTAGTTTATGTACACATAACCATTTAGCTGTTTGTTTATGTACACATCACCATTTAGCTGTTAGTTTATGTACACATCACCATTTAGCTGTTAGTTTATGTACACATCACCATTTAGATGTTAGATCATGTACACATCACCATTTAGCTGTTAGTTCATGTACACATAACCATTTACCTGTTAGTTTATGTACACATCACCATTTAGCTGTTAGTTTATGTACACATCACCATTTAGCTGTTAGTTTATGTACACAACACCATTTAGCTGTTAGTTCATGTACACATCACCATTTAGCTTTTAGTTTTTGTAGACATCACCATTTACCTGTTCATTTATGTACACATCACCATTTAGCTGTTAGTTTATGTACACATCACCATTTAGCTGTTTGTTTATGTACACATCACCATTTAGCTATTAGTTTATGTACACATAACCATTTAGCTGTTCGTTTATGTACACATCACCATTTAGCTGTTAGATCATGTACACATCACCATTTAGCTGTTCGTTTATGTACACATCACCATTTAGATGTTAGATCATGTACACATCACCATTTAGCTGTTAGTTCATGTACACATAACCATTTACCTGTTAGTTTATGTACACATCACCATTTAGCTGTTAGTTTATGTACAGATCACCATTTAGCTGTTAGTTTATGTACACAACACCATTTAGCTGTTAGTTCATGTACACATCACCATTTAGCTTTTAGTTTATATACACTTTACCATTTAGCTGTTAGTTTATATAAACATCACCATTTAGCTGTTAGATTATGTACACATCACCATTTAGCAGTTCGTTTATGTACACATCCTCATTTAGCTGTTAGTTTATATACATATCACCATTTAGCTGTTAGGTTAGTTTATGTACACATCACCATTTAGCTGTTAGTTTATGTACACATCACCATTGTGATGTGTGTGTGTGTGTGTGTGTGTGTGTGTGTGTGTGTGTGTGTGTGTGTGTGTGTGTGTGTGTGTGTGTGTGTGTGTGTGTGTGTGTGTGTGTGTGTGTGTGTGTGTGTGTGTGTGTGTGTGTGTGTGTGTGTGTGTGTGTGTTTAATGCGTGTCCTGATATGAGACAGACAGGGCTGTGGATGGAGTCAGTAGAACTGAACAGGCACATTCATTCATCCTGCTCCACTCGGCTGTGAGGTTTTAATGTCTGAATGTTTCCAGACTTGAGCCAACCAGTTGCAGCCCAGGCAGCGTGTTCCAGCCCATGTTACTGTTCAATGCTGCTCACACACTCCTAACACTGTTACTGCTGGGGAGTACGGTTGCATCGCAAATAGCGACCTATTCCTTATATAATGCACTACTTTTGACCAGGATCAATAGGGCCTGGGGGCCTGGGGGCCTGGCCAATAGGGTCTGGTCAAAAGTAGTGGGAATAGGGAACTAGTTGTGGGATTAGGGAATAGGGTGCCTTTTGGGACGTTGCATAGGACTAATAAATATAATGATCTTTCCTTCACCTCACCTCACCTCCCTCCATCTTTCCCCCTTTTTCTCTCAGATGAACCATCTCTCTCTCTCTCTCTCTCTCTCTCTCTCTCTCTCTCTCTCTCTCTCTTTATCTGTCTCTCTCTCTGATAAAGGGCCAAAACGTCTTCAGCACATACAGTACACACATATTTTAAATGCCAGGCTCCTCTCATTTGCAGAGAGAGAGATATCATCCTTCTAAAATATCATTTCAATTCCTTATATAAAGCAAACCAGACGGCATCATTTTCTTGTTTTTTAAATTTACGGATAGCCAGGGGCACGCTCCAACACTCAGACATTATTTACAAACAAAGCATATGTTTAGTGAGTCTGCCAGATCAGGCAGTAGGGATGACCAGGGATGTTCTCTTGATTTATGTGTGAAATAGGACATTTTTCTGTCCTACTAAGCATTCAAAATGTAACGAGTACTTTTGGTTGTCATGGAAAATGTATGGATAAAAAGTACATACTTCTCTTTAGGAATGTAGTGAAGTAAAAGTAAAAGTTGTCAAAAATATAAATAGTAAAAAAAATACTTAAGTAGTACTTTCAAGTATTTTTACTTAAGTACTTTACACCACTGCTTTGGACCCTTACGTAGATAAAATAGACAGGCACCACAGGAACAAATTATGTTCCAGAGGCATGCAGCATTGCATCCACATGTCAGTCAATAAACTCAATCCACAAAAGCATTATTTTCCAGAGCTCAATATCTAGCCTAACCTCAAGCTACGGGGTCAGTGTAGTCAACGAACACTAACAGCTAATCGAATCCTATTGTGATGCAGAGAGGGACACCATTTGGCAAGCAGATGCTATTTGGCATGACAGGCTCCGCAGGCTGAATGAAGAACACAGCTTCTATGTTCTGGATCAGATTATAACAGAGGAACTTTAACACTAGGTATTATAAGGGATTACTGCGTTCTACATGGCCATATAATAGATTTTAGATTCAGTACCTTCTGCTATTTATTCATTCTCAAATGGGAAAGCATGCAGTATGTATAGTATGATTTCTGGTTTAATACTAAATCTCAGCTGTTTTCACAAGATAAAACAAAAAAAGTCAATGATGTTTTCCAGGCTGTAGTCATAGTTACTGTATAAAAACATTAAAAGCTCTTAGCCTGAGAATGAACTGCAATCTATCATATTCAGAACCAGAAACTAAATGTAACTCTGAAAAATAACAAATATATTACTTCATGGGCATTGCTTTATTTCTCTCTGCAAACTGCAATTTTTTTGGGGGGGACAAGGTAACCAAAATATTGCATGTGCTTATCCAACCTTTTCTGACCACAGTTGACAACCCTGTGTACACAAACTGTCACATCTTGACAATATTCAGTCGGCCACTGCAACAACACATTTGACAAGCCATTTGAAACACAACCTGGTATGTACCCACAGAAACAAACTAACTAACAGTGACAGTCCCACGATAACGCTTGTAAAATCCTTGCTGCAATACTGATCGTATTTAAAGCCTATACTGAGAAAATACAGATAAAATATGAAGACTACATATTAGGCTTTTACATTGTTCAAGTTCAAGTTTATTCATCATATACACATTATATACAGAACATGACGTACACATGGGGTACAAAGAACATGAGGTATACTTAGATAAACAATGATGAAAGCGGACTATATGACCACTCATAATTGCCATCTCTTCAGTCTAAGCCTACAGGAAAGTCTAAGCCTACAGGAAAGGTCTGGAGGGAAGCAAAAGTCATTCCGCTACCCAAGAATAGTAAAGCACCCTTTACTGGCTCAAACAGTCAACCAATCAGCCTGTTACCAACCCTTAGTAACCTTTTGGAGAAAAAAATTGGTATGACCAGATACAATACTATTTCTCAGGAAACAAATTAACAACAGTTTTTCAGCATGCTTATAGCGAAGGGCATTCAACATGTACGGCACTTACACAAATGACTGATGATTAGTTGAGAGAAATTGATAATAAAAAGATTGTGTGAGCTGTTTTGTTAGACTTCAGTGCGGCTTTTGACATTATTGATGATAATCTGCTGCTGGAAAAACGGATGTGTTTTGGCTATACATCCCCTGCTATATTGTGGAACAAGAGTTACCTGTCTAACAGAACACAGAGGGTCTTCTTTAATGGAAGCCTTTTCAACATAATCCATGTAGAGTCAGGCATTCCCCAGGGCAGCTGTTTAGGCCCCTTACTTTTAAAAATCTTTACTAATGACCTGCCACTGGCTCTGAGTAAAGCCTGTGGGTCTATGTATGCTGATGACTCACCACATCAAGTGAATTCACTGCAACACTTAACAAAGAGCTGCAGTCAGTTTCAGAATGGGTGACAATAAATAAGTTAGTCCTAAATATTTAAAAAACTGAAAGCATTGTATTTGGGACAAATCATTCACTAAACACCAAATCTGCCTTCTTAACAATGCTATTAACAAGGCAGGTCCTATAGGCCCTAGTTTTGTCGCACCTGGACTACTGTCCAGTCGTGTGGTCAGGTTCCACAAAGAGGGACTTAGGAAAATTACAATTGGCCCAGAACAGGGCAGCACGGCTGGCCCTTAAATATACATGGAGAGCTAACATTAATAATATGCATGTCAATCTCCCCTGGTAGAGGTGATATTGACATAAGCACTACTTGTTTTTGTGAGAACTATCGACATGTTGAAAGCACGGAGCTGTCTGTTTAAACTACTAGCACACAGCTCGAACAAGACATACCACCAGAGGTCTCCTCACAGTTCCCAAGTCCAGAACAGACTATGGCAGGCTCACAGTACTACATAGAGCCAGGATTACATGGTACTCCATTCCACATTAAGTAACTCATGTGAAGAGACACACACACAGGCACAGATACATGCATACAGTGGGGAAAAAAAGTATTTAGTCAGCCACCAATTGTGCAAGTTCTCTCACTTAAAAAGATGAGAGAGGCCTGTAATTTTCATCATAGGTACACTTCAACTATGACAGACAAAATGAGGGGAAAAAATCCAGAAAATCACATTGTAGGATTTTTTATGAATTTATTTGCAAATTATGGTGGAAAATAAGTATTTGGTCACATACAAACAAGCAAGATTTCTGGCTCTCACAGACCTGTAACTTCTTCTTTAAGAGGCTCCTCTGTCCTCCACTCATTACCTGTATTAATGGCACCTGTTTGAACTTGTTATCAGTATAAAAGACACCTGTCCACAACCTCAAACAGTCACACTCCAAACTCCACTATGGCCAAGACCAAAGAGCTGTCAAAGGACACCAGAAACAAAATTGTAGACCTGCACCAGGTTGGGAAGACTGAATCTGCAATAGGTAAGCAGCTTGGTTTGAAGAAATCAACTGTGGGAGCAATTATTAGGAAATGGAAGACATACAAGACCACTGATAATCTTCCTCGATCTGGGGCTCCACGAAGATCTCACCCTGTGGGGTCAAAATGATCACAAGAACGGTGAGCAAAAATCCCAGAACCACACGGGGACCTAGTGAATGACCTGCAGAGAGCTGGGACCAAAGTAACAAAGCCTACCATCAGTAACACACAACGCCGCCAGGGACTCAAATCCTGCAGTGCCAGACGTGTCCCCCTGCTTAAGCCAGTACATGTTCAGGCCCGTCTAAAGTTTGCTAGAGAGCATTTGGATGATCCAGATGAGGATTGTGAGAATGTCAGATGAAACCAAAATATAACGTTTTGGTAAAAACTCAACTCGTCATGTTTGGAGGACAAAGAATGCTGAGTTGCATCCAAAGAACACCATACCTACTGTGAAGCATGGGGGTGGAAACATCATGCTTTGGGGCTGTTTTTCAGCAAAGGGACCAGGACGACTGATCCGTGTAAAGGAAAGAATGAATGGGGCCATGTATCGTGAGATTTTGAGTGAAAACCTCCTTCCATCAGCAAGGGCATTGAAGATGAAACGTGGCTGGGTCTTTCAGCATGACAATGATCCCAAACACACCGCCCGGGCAACGAAGGAGTGGCTTCGTAAGAAGCATTTCAAGGTCCTGGAGTGGCCTAGCCAGTCTCCAGATCTCAACCCCATAGAAAATCTTTGGAGGGAGTTGAAAGTCCGTGTTGCCCAGCGACAGCCCCAAAACATCACTGCTCTAGAGGAGATCTGCATGGAGGAATGGGCCAAAATACCAGCAACAGTGTGTGAAAACCTTGTGAAGACTTACAGAAAACATTTGACCTCTGTCATTGCCAACAAAGAGTATATAACAAAGTATTGAGATAAACTTTTGTTATTGACCAAATACTTATTTTCCACCCTAATTTGCAAATAAATTCATAAAAAATCCTACAATGTGATTTTCTGGATTTTTTCCCCTAATTTTGTCTGTCATAGTTGAAGTGTACCTATGATGAAAATTACAGGCCTCTCTCATCTTTTTAAGTGAGAGAACTTGCACAATTGGTGGCTGACTAAATACTTTTTTTCCCCACTGTACACACACACACACACACATTATAACATACGCACTATACACACACATACACATTGATTTTGTGTTGTAGATGTGTGGTAGTAGAGCATTGGACTGTGTTGTGAAATTTACTATGAAATGTAATGTTTGTAATTGTGGACCCCAGGAAGAGGAGCTGCTGCATTGGCAGGAACTAATGGGGATCCATAATAAACCCCAGAAAGAGGAGTTGCTGCCTTGGCAAGAACTAATGGGGATCCATAATAAACCCCAGGAAGAGTAGCTGCTCTCTTGACAGGAACTAATGGGGATCCATAATAAACCCCAGGAAGAGGAGCTGCTGCCTTGGCAGATCCATAATAAATACGAATACAGCGCAATGAAATGAGTACTTGCAGGTTCACCTCTCGACAATGCAACAACAATAGGAGAAGTCAGAGAATATGAAGAGTAATACAAAGAAAAAGCTCAATGAATAAAAATAGGAGAAACACTTCTCTATAATACAATACAAGAAGGCAGTTAGATGAGTTGAAGTAAGATGTTTACACATGCAAGGGGATTGTGCAATAGATTGTGCCTTAATGTTTATACAAAGATAGCACTATAACAGAATACAGTGATGTCTCATTGGGAAATTAGATTTGCGACAAAATACAGGCATAGCTTGCTGCATGGTTTCCCAAAGTCAGTCCTGCAAAAACAAAAAGGTGCACCCAGGGGGGGCCTCAGGACCCAGTTTGGGAAACCCTGGCCTACTTGATATACAGACATAGACATTGCAAGACATAAAGGCAAGACAGACTAAATACCACACAGTTCACTTTTGCACATCTATACTCTTATGACTCTTCTATGTATGTATTAATAGTGAAATGAAGTCTCCCTTGCTTCAATGAGCAACACTCACCGGTCCAGTGTCTGGGGGTAAGAAGGCAGACAATTAAGACAGGGTAATAGTTCACAGCAGTGTTTACATCTCTGATGAATGAATGCCTCTGTTCTCCAAGACTTCCTATAGAACCAACCAGGTCCAATCAGCACAACACACCAAGGTGCAGCCGCCGACTAGGCTACATGTTATTGGGAGTGTGTGTGTGTGTGTGTGAGTGTGTCCACACCAAACTTGTGTGTGTCATGACATTCTATGACCTGTACATTACAGCAGTGTTTTGATATGGACGAAAAAAGGCAACAAGAAACTTGAACTCGCCTGCTGTGCCGTGAACTTGAGAAGTGGAGAAGAGAAACATACAATTCTTATTTAGCTAATTAACCCACTGGACTAAACGCCCCCTCGACTACTATCATGCTGTCTACCCCTCTACTATCACCATACTGTCTACCCCTTAACTACCACCATGCTGTTACCCTTCAACTACCACCATGCTGTCTACCCTTCAACTACCACCATGCTGTCTACCCCTCAACTACCACCATGATGTTACCCCTCAACTACCACCATGATGTTACCCTTCAACTACCACCATGATGTTACCCCTCAACTACCACCATGCTGTCTACCCCTCAACTACCACCATACTGTCTACCCCTCAACTACCACCATTCTGTCTACCCCTCAACTACCACTATGATGTTTACCACTCAACCACCATGCTATTGCCACTCAACTACCACCATGCTGTTACCCCTCAACTACCACCATGCTGTCTACTACCACCAAGCTGTTATCCATCAACTACCACCAAGCTGTTATCCATCAACTAGCACCATGCTGTTTACCCCTCAACAACCACCATGCTGTCTACTACCACCAAGCTCTTATCCATCAACTACCACCATGCTGTTTAACCCTCAACTACCACCATGCTGTCTAACTCTTAACAACCACCATGCTGTCTACCCCTGAACTACCACCATGCTGTTACCCTTCAACTACCACCATAATGTTACCCCTCAACCACCATGCTATTGCCACTCAACTACCACCATGCTGTCTATTCCTCAATTACCACCATGCTGTTACCCCTCAAATACCACCCAGCTGTCTACCCCTCAACTAACACCATGCTCTTTACCCCTCAACTACCACCATGCTGTTTACCCCTCAACAACCACCATGATGTTACCCCTCAACTACCACCATGCTGTTACCCCTCAACTACCACCATGCTGTTACCCCTCAACTACCACCATGCTGTTACCCCTCAACTACAACAATGATGTTACCCCTCAACTACCACTAGGATGTCTAACCCTCAAATACCACCATGCTGTTACCCCTCAACTACCACCATGCTGTCTACCCTCAACTTCCCTCAACTACCACCATGCTGTCTACCCTCAACTACCACCATGCTGTCACCCCTCAACTACCACCATGCTGTCAACCCCTCAACTACCACCATGCTGTCTACCCTCAACTACAACCATGATGTTACCCCTCAACTACCACTAGGCTGTCTACCCCTCAACTACCACCATGCTGTTACCCCTCAACTACCACCATGCTGTCTACCCCTCAACTTCCCCTCAACTACCACCATGCTGTCTACCCCTCAACTACCACCATACTGTCTACCCCTCAACTAACACCATGCTCTTTACCCCTCAACTACCACCATGCTGTCTACCCCTCAACTTCCCCTCAACTACCACCATGCTGTCCACCCCTCAACTACCACCATGCTGTCTACCCCTCAACTAACACCATGCTCTTTACCCTTCAACTACCACCATGCTGTTACCCCTCAACAACCACCATGATGTTACCCCTCAACTACCACCATGCTGTCTACCCTTCAACTACCACCATGCTGTCTACCCCTCAACTACCACCATGCTGTTACCCCTCAACTACAACCATGATGTTACCCCTCAACTACCACTAGGCTGTCTACCCCTCAACTACCACCATGCGGTTACCCCTCAACTACCACCATGCTGTCTACCCCTCAACTACCCCTCAACTACCACCATGCTGTCTACCCCTCAACTACCACCATGCTGTCTACCCCTCAACTACCACCATGCTGTCTACCCCTCAACTACCACCATACTGTAACCCCTCAATTACCAACATGCTGTCTACCCCTCAACTACCACATGCTGTCTATTCCTCAATTACCACCATGCTGTTACCCCTCAAATACCACCCAGCTGTCTACCCCTCAACTAACACCATGCTCTTTACCCCTCAACTACCACCATGCTGTTTACCCCTCAACAACCACCATGATGTTACCCCTCAACTACCACCATGCTGTTACCCCTCAACTACCACCATGCTGTTACCCCTCAACTACCACCATGCTGTTACCCCTCAACTACAACAATGATGTTACCCCTCAACTACCACTAGGCTGTCTACCCCTCAACTACCACCATGCTGTTACCCCTCAACTACCACCATGCTGTCTACCCCTCAACTTCCCCTCAACTACCACCATGCTGTCTACCCCTCAACTACCACCATGCTGTCACCCCTCAACTACCACCCTGCTGTCAACCCCTCAACTACCACCATGCTGTCTACCCCTCAACTACAACCATGATGTTACCCCTCAACTACCACTAGGCTGTCTACCCCTCAACTACCACCATGCTGTTACCCCTCAACTACCACCATGCTGTCTACCCCTCAACTGCCCCTCAACTACCACCATGCTGTCACCCCTCAACTACCACCATGCTGTCTACCCCTCAACTACAACCATGATGTTACCCCTCAACTACCACTAGGCTGTCTACCCCTCAACTACCACCATGCTGTTACCCCTCAACTACCACCATGCTGTCTACCCCTCAACTTCCCCTCAACTACCACCATGCTGTCACCCCTCAACTACCACCATGCTTTCTACACCTCAACTACCACCATGCTGTTTACCCCTCAACTACCACTATGCTGTTACCCCTCAACTACCACCATGCTGTTACCCCTCAACCTCCACCTTGCTGTTACCCCTCAACTACCACCATGCTGTCTACCCCTCAACATCCACCATGCTGTCTAGTCCTCAACTACCACCCAGCTGTCTACCCCTAAACTAACACCATGCTCTTTACCCCTCAACTACCACCATGCTGTTTACCCCTCAACAACCACCATGATGTTACCCCTCAACTACCACCATGCTGTTACCCTCAACTACCACCATGCTGTTACCCTCAACTACCCCCATGCTGTTACCCTCAACTACAACAATGATGTTACCCTCAACTACCACTAGGCTGTCTACCCCTCAACTACCACCATGCTGTTACCCCTCAACTACCACCATGCTGTTACCCCTCAACTACCCCCATGCTGTTACCCCTCAACTACAACAATGATGTTACCCCTCAACTACCACTAGGCTGTCTACCCCTCAACTACCACCATGCTGTTACCCCTCAACTACCACCATGCTGTCTACCCCTCAACTACCACCATGCTGTCTACCCCTCAACTGCCCCTCAACTACCACCATGCTGTCTACCCCTCAACTACCACCATGCTGTCACCCCTCAACTACCACCATGCTGTCAACCCTCAACTACCACCATGCTGTCTACCCTCAACTACAACCATGATGTTACCCTCAACTACCACTAGGCTGTCTACCCCTCAACTACCACCATGCTGTTACCCCTCAACTACCACCATGCTGTCTACCCCTCAACTTCCCCTCAACTACCACCATGCTGTCTACCCCTCAACTACCACCATACTGTCACCCCTCAACTACCACCATGCTTTCTACACCTCAACTACCACCATGCTGTTTACCCCTCAACTACCACTATGCTGTTACCCCTCAACTACCACCATGCTGTTACCCCTCAACCTCCACCTTGCTGTTACCCCTCAACTACCACCATGCTGTCTACCCCTCAACATCCACCATGCTGTCTAGTCCTCAACTACCACCATGCTGTCTTCCACTCAACTACCACCATGCTGTTATCCCTCAACTACCACCATACTGTCTACCCTTCAACTACCACCATGCTGTCCACCCCTTAACTCCCACCATGCTGTCTTCCACTCAACTACCACCATGCTGTTATCCCTCAACTACCACCATACTGTCTACCCTTCAACTACCACCATGCTGTCTACCCCTTAACTACCACCATGCTGTCTACCCCTCAACTACCACCATGATGTTACCCTTCAACTACCACCATGATGTTACCCCTCAACTACCAAAGTGCTGTCTACCCCTCAACTACCACCATGCTATTACCCCTCAACTACCACCATTCTGTCTACCCCTCAACTACCACCATGATGTTACCCTTCATCTACCACCATGATGTTACCCCTCAACTACCACCATGCTGTCTACCCCTCAACTACCACTATGATGTCTACCCCTCAACTACCATCATGCTGTCTACCACTCAACTACAACCCTGCTGTTATCCCTCAACTACAACCATGCTGTTACCCCTCAACTACCGCCATGCTGTCTACCCCTCAACTACCACCCAGCTGTCTGCCCCTCAACTACCACCATGCTGACTATCCCTCAACTACCACCATGCTGTCTACCCCTAAAGTACCACCCAGCTGTTACCCCTCAACTACCACCATGCTGTCTACCCCTCAACTACCACCATGCTGTCTACCCCTCAACTACCACAATGCTGTTACCCCTCAACTACCACCATGGTGTCTACCTCTCAACTACCACCATGCTGTCTACCCCTCAACTACCACAATGCTGTCTACCCCTCAACTACCATCATGCTGTGTACCCCTCAACTACCACCATGCTGTTTACCCCTCAAGTACCACCATGTTGTTACACTTCAACGACCACCATGCGGTTATCCCTCAACTACCACCATGCTGTCTACCCCTCAACAACCACCATGCTGTCTACTACCACCAAGCTGTTATCCATCAACTACCACCATGCTGTTTAACCCTCAACTACAACCATGCTGTCTAACTCTTAACTACCACCATGCTGTCTAACCCTCAACTTCCACCATGATGTTACCCCTCAACTACCATTATGCTGTCTACACTTCAACCACCACCATGATGTTACCCCTCAACAACCACCATGCTGTCTACCCCTGAACTACCACCATGCTGTTATCCTTCAACCACCATGCTGTCTACCCCTGAACTACCACTATGCTGTAACCCCTCAACAACCACAATGCAGTCTACCCCTCAACTACCATTATGCTGTTACCCCTCATCTACCACCATGCTGTCTACCCCTCAACTACCATTATGCTGTTACCTCTCAACTACCACCATGCTGTTACCCCTCAACTACTAGCATGCTGTTACCCCTCAACTACCACCATGCTGTTACCTCATCAACAACCCCCATGCTGTTGCCCCTCAACTACCACCATGCTGTTACCCCTCAACTACCACCATGCTGTTACCACTCAACTACCACCATGCTGTTACCCTTCAACTACTAGCATGCTGTTACTCCTCAACTCCTACCGTGCTGTTACCCCTCAACTACCACCATGCTGTTACCTCATCAACTTCCACCATGCTGTTACGCCTCAACTACCACCATGCTGTTACTTCTCAACTACCACCATGCTGTCTACCCTCTACCTAGAAGAAAAAGAAACACACACCTATATAGGCGAGGTGCTGGCTAGCGGAATGGAAAACTTGAAAATAAAGAAGAGCCGCACACTCTAGGAGCTCAGATGCAAAAAAAAATTTATGTCCAACGTTTCGACAGGCAAGCTGTCTTCATCAGGGTATATTTTATGCCTCAACTACCACCATGCTGTTACCCCTCAACAACCACCATGCTTTCTACCCCTCAACTACCACCATGCTGTCTACCCCTCAACTACCACCATGCTGTCTACCCCTCAACTACCACCATGCTGTCTACCCCTCAACTACCACCATGCTGTCTACCCCTCAACTACCACCATGCTGTCTACCCCTCAACTACCACCATTCTGTCTACCCCTCAACTACCACATGGCCAGGCCAGGCCAGACCAGGCAGTACTAGACTGTGACTGAGCTGTGTAGTCAAAGTAGTCTCCGGCCAGCACAATCAGCTGGCCGGAGATTCACTGAGTGGGACAATAGTCAGTCTTCCTTGTCTATCTGCATAGAGAGACCATAGTTGTACAGGCGCACGCATACACACACAAACACACACACGCACACACACAAGCACACACACACACAAGGACACACACACACGCATTCACACACACACACACACACACACGCACACACACACACACATAAAGGCACACACACACAAGCGCACACAAATTCAGGCCCTTATTTTAGACGAAGTGACGCTATTCAGAAGGTGAAGAACAGGGCTGGGGCTGACATAAGATCCACTAGTTAAAACACATTCAGGTTGATGAGAGGGAAGTGTCTGAGGCCCAGGGATGTAGGCTACATGCTCCATGAGGGCTGTTGAGTTCAGGCTAGTTAGCGGGACAATCACATCTCACTGCTAAGCAGGACACAGACACAGACAGAACCATCGCAGTTCAGACTTCAAACCCCAAATCAAAACTACACCTACAACCAAGACTGCTTGATGGTTGACCTCTAAACACCATGCAGCTACGTTGGAAAGGCACTCCAGTTGTACTAGCCTATAGGGAGGGGGGAGGTGTACCACCATGCTATTGAGACGCTATGACCCATTATGTAGCCTTATGTCAGCCTGTCATATCCAAAACAACACATTCCATGTCCGTCTATTCCCTCCAAGGCCTTGACTTGCAACATATCAGAGGTACTGAAAGATAAATAGATCCCGTTGTTCAGGGGAAAAGTAAAAACAAGTTGTGATTTCCTCAGGAGTTAATACTGTCTGCTGTACACTCCTTCTGTTTTGGCACTCAGACACTCTCCCCTAACCCTACAGGCAGGTACTTCACCAAACGCTGCTTTGGCCTGAGTCTCGACTACAAGTCAGAACCCACAAACCCTAGCTCAGACATACCACACTTACTCTCCAACAGTAATGTTTTCACATCACTAACAGAAGATGAACATGGAAGTGAAGAATCAAATAAAATTATTCATGACAGGAATTTGATATGGTCCTGCCTAGTCTGAAATCTACCAATGACCCACAGGAGAAACGCTGTCTGTTCCAAATGGCATCCTATTCCCTTTCTAGTGCACTTCTTCTGACCAGAACCCTGGCACTATAAAGGTAGTAGGGAGCTATATGAGATGCTCCCACCTCTATTTGAGATGCTGCCACCTGTCTGAATTTTCATCAGATTTCAGAAGGCCACCCAGAGGTTGGAGCATGATGAGAGGGAGAATTGTATTATATATATTGGTTTTATGCTTCATTACATTTCATATTAGTTCCCTTGAATATTCCCCCAGCTGTTGTTGCAATATTTTTTTAAATTAAAGATTAGCATAGCAATGACATGTTGGGTACGGACAGGCATAGACTTAGGCGGAATCAGTTTATGAGAATTGTTATCTGATAGAACCTGTTCTATCAGATCAAATGATCATTATCCTACTATAGCTTGGCAAGAGTTTGTCCAGTACTGGCATCTAAAGAGAGACAGACTAGTGTTAACATGTTTTACTCAGTTACTGTACCTTCAAGTAGGTATGAATTAACTTGTTAATCTGATAAACAACTCATGAGGCGCTATCACCCTCTAGTGGCCATGCTGTGTAGGTTGCGATCACCCTCTAGTGGCCATGCTGTGTAGGCTGTGATCACCCTCTAGTGGCCATGCTGTGTAGGCTGTGATCACCCTCTAGTGGCCATGCTGTGTAGGCTGTGATCACCCTCTAGTGGCCATGCTGTGTAGGCTGTGATCACCCTCTAGTGGCCATGCTGTGTAGGCTGTGATCACCCTCTAGTGGCCATGCTGTGTAGGCTGTGATCACTATCTAGTGGTCATGCTGTGCAGGCAGAGGTTGTTCTACATTCACACAACTAAATTCACTTCAACATTCAATGTGATTCTACCTCTAATCCACTGTGAAGAATTCTCATCCAGTCAGTAAATTAACAAAGCATTTTTTTATTAACGACATGTCTGCCAAATCAGGCAACGAATCGGCAAACTGATCACAATACTGTAGCAGTATCCTACATGTACACAAGAGGCCACACTGTGTACACAACACTGAAGTAGTATCCTACATTTACAAGAGGCCATACTGTGTACAAAACACAATACTAATCAAAATACTGTACACACAGTAGTACATACAGCATCTGAGACTCCAGTCTAAGGGTCACATTTCATGACCTCTCTGAGGCAGACGGTGGCGTAGCAGGAAGAGTCCAGGTCAAAGTTCAACGTCAGGCTAGGTGTGTCTGTGTCAGGGTACGGCACCGTTGACTCCCCCTCTCCCTTACCCTGCACGCTCTCCCCTCCTCTCTGCCTCTCCAGACCTCCAGGTCTAGTTGTGTCTGTGCCGGGTTGCTGTTGTACCGCTCCACTAGCCTGTGACTTTCCATTACGCTCCTGTTGCCTCTCCCCAGCTCTCTGGCCCTGCTCCAGCCTGTAAGTGAGGTTATGTGGGATGGCCAGTAAGGGGCGGTAGCAGCCAGGGAGGTTCAGTTTGAGAGGAGTGACTCTGAAACGACAGCTCTGTAGTCCGTCCCTCGCCAGTCTCTCCTGGTACCAGCCCCCTACAGGGTTCTCTGGGTACTTCACACTGTTGCCAAGCATGGGAAGAACCACCTGATGGAAGAGCACAGAAGAAGTAAACAATGGATTCAATAGAATCACAATCCAGTTGATTTGTGTAGTGTTTTGGGGATGTAGGTCTCACCGGGCTCTGTATTTCAACTTGGCAACGCACTCAGACAACACACCCATGTTTGCATAGTAGATGAATAGTTAGAATGGTACAAGGTACTGTAGAAAAGGGGAGTGGACAGGTGTGTGTGTGTGTATATGTGTGTGTACATACCTGTCCTAGTGAGTAGACTTCCTCCTCCTCCTCTGCAGCAGTAACAACATGAATCTGGAGGAGTAGAGAGTGCAAAGGTTCATCTCAGTACCATCTTTATGACTGGTTCAATCTCAGTGAGACAGTATCACTGGGTGTCATACTCACAGATAGAGCCTAGTGGCCAACTCTCTAGCACCGATGAAAAATGATTTACACAAGTGACTGACTGTTTATTTGACTCTGTTATTAAGTCATCCTGTAACTGAACTACCTGAGGTAAGCTGGTTTCTCCCGCCTCTATCCCCTCCTCTCCCCTCTGCTTCCAGACCAGATCTCCCTGCCTGGCCCTGTGGCCCAGCGTGGCCAGCCTGTGTGCAGCCGCCTCGTTCCAGACCCGGCTGCAAATCAAACCAATCTTTACTGATATAGTATACTTCAGTGAAGAGGAAGTAGGAACACAAATAGAACCATGAAGAATAAAGGATTCAGAATACTTAAAGCAGTATAACAGGTGATATAAATCCCAACCTGCTGTATGCGTGGGGGTAGAAGACCCTCATCCCATGGGGCAGGCTGAGCCAGGCACAGGTGCAGCCCTCTGGGCCCGTCCCATAGCGATGGAGGGCCCTCAGCATCATCCTCTCTCTGGCCTTGGACATGGGCATCAGAGACAGGGCCTCCTTAGCATTATCTGTGGAGATGAGGGAGGAGAGGGGTGGAGGAACAGGGTTAGAATGGAGAAGAGTAGAAAATTCCTCTGAAAAAGGTTGGGTCCATAAAAACCGAGAACACGGTAAACAGGAAATGGTGACTAGCGTAAGCAGGAATTTCTCACCAGTCTGGAGGAAGTGTCTCTTGGCAACGCTCTGAGGGTCATCACCCTCTTCTGGTGTGAAGAACAGACGGACAGCTGCCACCTGAGACACATGAAAGACAACCCCCACCATAAGGCAGACAGAACAAATAGAAACATTCACATCCACTGTTTTCAGTTTCTTGTAATATAAGAACACAGAAGATGTAAATGTACCATTTCCACTTTGAGCAGGGCCAGTCCGACGCGGTCAGATTGAACACTCTGTCCAGTCCCAAACCTCTGAGGTCCATAGTAGTTCACAAACCCCTTGACCTAAAATGATTGACATTTAATAACTTCTCACTACAGATCAGAGAAGAACACTCCTCAATTAGTTACAGTGCAGTGGAAATGACTATCAAAGTGCACCGAGAAATCTACATTTGTATCCAAGTTTGGGTCAACAGAGTATGATGTTTTTATTCAGCCAATCAAGCGCTTGGTGATTAGATTGATTAGTTAAATTGAGTGTTTCAGTGCTGGGCTGGACAAAACCCTCTCTCTCCAGGACCAGGGTTGAATGGAGGCCACAGAATAAAAAAGGTCCCATCTCTAGGAGTGTCTCACCTTTACGTTCTCCACAGCCTCCTGCACTAGTGAGTCCAGCTCCATCAGTGTGTCATGACCCTGGTGTGGTCTCAGATCCCGTACCACCAGGTCAAAGTGGTTCCCCTGGAGTCTACCCAGATGAAGAGGCTCAGGAACGGAGCGGACAGAGGAGAGGACTACCCCCCTCCTCTCAAACTCACTGGCCTTCTCTCTCAGCCTGACAACACACATCCCTCCCATCAGCACAAGTCTGACCGGTCCCCATGAGGAGGACAGGATATGCATCAGTGGATAGTGAACTCACTGGACTAGCATGTTAGCACAAATGCTAAGCCAGGGATTTTGAATGGAAACAGCAACACATCCTATCTAACAACCGTACTGTATCTACCGTTGTGGTGAGATCTTCTTGACCACCATGGACTGGTAGGTGACGGCCCTCTTGTCCTTGATGCCAGCGTAGGTGAAGTCAGAGGGCAGCACCCCCAGGACAGCTGCCATGTAGCTGATAGCCTCCAGAGTCTCTTGGTTCTCCTTCCTCAGAGTGAACGCTGCAGGGGGAGGAAACCCATGCCAAAAGTATCCACACTAACTTCCTAGAATGCATGCCCAACACATTGCTTCATTCTAAGTAGTATGCAAGTATGGCTAGGGGAATAGAATGTTATGAGTGGGATGAGGTTGGTCTTAGACACTGATTTAAGGTCAGTTTTTTGGGGTCCATGTTCAGGATTTGGGGAGGATAAATCAAAGGATACATTTATTTGTCACATACAGTTTAAAGCAGATATAAACAGTGAAATGCTTACTTGGGCTAATAACATTCTTCTTGCTGTACATACAGCATCATAAGACAAAAACATATCAAGTAGGAGAGAGAAATAGGAGAGACAGAGTAAACAGAGAGAAATAGGAGAGACAGAGTAAACAGAGAGAAATAGGAGAGACAGAGTAAACAGAGAGAAATAGGAGAGACAGAGTAAACAGAGAGAAATAGGAGAGACAGAGTTAACAGAGAGAGAAATAGGAGAGACAGAGTTAACAGAGAGAGAAATAGGAGAGACAGAGTTAACAGAGAGAAATAGGAGAGAGAGTTAACAGAGAGAGAAATAGGAGAGACAGAGTTAACAGAGAGAAATAGGAGAGACAGAGTTAACAGAGAGAGAAATAGGAGAGACAGAGTAAACAAAAATAGATAGATATAGGAGAGAAACAGTCTGTGAAGTTCTCTATAGACCGCTCACCTGTATAGATCTCTTCCCCTTTACTGTCGTCAGCCGTCCTCTTCCTGGGTTTCCCTTTTTCTCTCAACCTCACCGTAATAGCCGTAGTCTTCTGCTGCTGGTCACTGAAGCTCTTGGTCTCCACCAGTTTACCAAACCGTCTACTGAGGAAGTGGTGCACTGCCGCCCTGTGCTCCTTACTGTCATCATCCTTGAATGTGTACACAGAGTTAGGCATCTTGGTGTCGATGAACCTGATAAAGTCTTCGGCCTCCTCCTCGGTGACCAAACCTGATAGGAACTTAAAGTCAGGGTCCTCCTTAACCCGGATCTCTGATTGGTTGGTTACTGTCAACAGGAAGGGAAAGTTGTGTCGGACAGCGCGGTGGACGTTAGCTCTTTGGTGTTTGTCTGGGAATGAACCCAGGGATAACTCTTCATTGGCCATCTTCTTCTCACTGCCATTGGATGATTCTTGGTTGGCCGGCTTCTTCTCAACGCCATCATTGGGACTTGATGACGCCTCTCTCAATAAAGCAGTGAACTGCTCTAGCTCTTCACAGACAGCCTGACCCAGTATCATGCTCAGGTCAAAACAGTCTTGGCTGGCGGTGGATGTTATGTCACCATTCTGACCGGGTCCAGGTTCTGAATCCACATCCTTTACAACCGGAGGACAATTCTCTTCTTCAAGGTTGTGTTGATGTTTTGGGCTAATAATATTTGTCTTTCCTTCAGACTTGGCACCTGGGCATGCGTCAGTAATGTTGGATGATTGAGGAACATCAGATAGACTGGGTTTAGTGACCATCTGGCCATGGATGTCTATCTCTGTGACTACAAAGTCTCTGGTGGAGTTCTTGATGGTTCCATAGAACCCTTCATGTGCTGAGATGTAGCACTCGGGGACACTCGGTGCTTCCTCCTTCATAGTCATGGTAGATAGACTGTCCTGTCGCAAAGAAAGGGATAAAACCAATATTATACCCCAAGTTATGTAAAATCAATGAATTGATCATCAGAAGCCATGTATTAAGCCAGAGTAACGGTCTTACCAGTTATGTAATGTGTAGAGTGAAGTGCCCGTGCTACAAATGTTTCATTTTCTAAATGAATCAATGTGACACCATAACACACTATAACATTGTAGCTAGCTAGCTAACACTGTTAGGAAACGTTACTGTTTACCAAGTTCAACCAACAGCAGAAATCATAGTCATGATAATAATCAAATCCTCTTTAAGCAATTTGTCATTTCACTTATATCATGTAATTATAAATGAATGCAATAATACATGTCCTAAAGCGACATATTTCCAGCAATAAATGTCTAATAAACAAACACATGTGCAACTGTAGCATGAGATTGTAATTCTTCCGCATCATGTCATGTGACGACGTCAAGTTCTTAAAGGGAAAGTGCTATTTTATTTGTCTCAGACAGTACTGTTCTGGTCTTCTGATGACAAATCACCTGCTAATAAGTATATTGCACAGTATAGACTAGAGAGATACATCACAAGTAAATCATTAGTATTTTTTGACAAACAATTTGCATTTTAAAGGTCAATTCTGATTTGCTGAACTGTATGAATAGGCTGTATTTAAGTTATGTGTGTCACGGTAAAATAATGCTCTGAGATAACTGGAAAGACATTTTCATTCATTGAGGTCTACATTATTACAAAGGTTTATTACAGATTAGGCATGTAGCAGGTATGCGTTTAATTTGTATCATCTGACATCAGCTGATCTGCAGCCAGCCAACATTACTTATTAATTGTAATCTTTCATGTGCCAGGCCAAAGGTTTGCCCTTACCACTGGTGCCAATGAGTGGGATTACAACGTGATGGGAAATGCAGATTTGGCCTACTATTTCCCCCTTCACTGCCAACTCTATTCAGAGAGCAATGCTTTATTCAGTAAACTCACACCTCTCAGTGGTCAATAGGCTTGCATAGTAGTTCTGCTACTGCTACTACTAATAATAATATATCAGTCAAGAAACACATTAGTGAATGTAATTGAAATATTTTTATTTATTTCATTTCCTTACATAATTTAATGAATAGAAAAAAACATTTGAGACATTACATAACATGATAGTTTCAAGGAACTAGGACTCCTTCAGAATGTTCTAATGTCATAGTAATCTAGTACAGGATGAACATGTCATAGTGGTTTTCCTTTTCATGGAATCAATAGACAGGTCTTCCATGACATTTTACCTGGGAATCACAGTCCCTTCCCTTCATTGTTGCTCTAATAAACATCACATGCATACACACATTGTCACGTGGGGGAAAACCTGCAGCATTGTGGTTGAAAAGCATTGCGGTTGAAAAGCATTGCATATTATGTGGGATTAATATCACTGATGTGAAATGCACAAACAAGCAAAAATGGCACCTGGGTCAAAAGTAGTGTACTATATAAGGAATAGGGTGCCTTTTCCGATGGGCCCTGGTCAAAAGTAGTGCACTATATAGGGAATGGGGTGCCATTCCGGACACACCCAGGCACTCTCTCTCTCAAACAGACCGACAAACAGATAACGGTTGACACTCAACTGATTCAGGCGGTGACCTCTCAGTCGCAGAACACCATACATACATACAGTACATCACAGACCTAGAAAAATACTTTCTATAGGATTTGTCATTCTTCAGTAAAAGAACATGGAAAGAGAAATCACTAACTAGATTTTGGACTGACTGGTAATCATATAGTTGTTATGGACATGGTATTGGTAGTACAAATTAGATGCATACAGTAAAATGTATTCAAAAGCATTAGACTTCTTAACAACATCCACAGACCCACACATGGCCTCTCTTCTCTCCAAAATCAAGCTTCTACATCAGCATGGTGCTATTCATTAGGCACACCATAGCAAAATGTTTTCAAACATTTATCAATGGAAAGCGAAAACAAGCTATTCTCATTGGACAAGTCTAGGTGGTCCCTCTCTATTTTCTCCATTTGGTGTCACATGAATAGGACCCAGTCCTCAACTCTGATCCTGAAGGGCTAGCGGTTGTGGAACAACATTCTCTATTGATTGACTTTACACAACACATTATAGAACTGCTACAACATTGTCAGCCAGCCCTCCATAACTATATATCTTAAAAACACATCCAGCTCTCCAGAACCATGATTGGGAACCATATATCTTAAAAACATTGTCAAATAATATGAGAAACCAAAAAACATTAGCTATAGCTCTCTCTGTCTCGCATCATCATTAAAACACAGCACCTACTGTCTAAATAACAAGCTACTAATGTAAGTAAGTTCACAGGTTTGAGTGTCATGGCTTATATTAGTGTAGTGGTCTGTGTGTGCATAGTTCATATAGTCTACAGGCTGGTTGTCTATGAGGTTAAAGGGCATTAGGAGGGATTCATGTCAATGGTCTATGTCCTACATGGAACCCTATCCCCTATATAGTGCACTGCTTTTAACCAGAGCCCTATAGGCCCTAGTCAACAGTAGTGCACTATAAAGTGCATAGGGGGGCCATTTGGGACTCAACCAGATAAAGGGTTCTTACATACTAAGCGGAATGTTCCATTGTGGACTAAAATGGAGGGGTGTTTTATTAGTCTTCTTCCCCATCCCCTGGTGGTCTAGTGATCCGGCGCCCCCCTTTCTTCCCCGCGGGTCCTTTAGGTTTAGGGAAGGCCTGCTTGTGTGCGTGCTGCTTAGGGTGGACCTCTTCGTACATGAATTCTGCGGTGAGCTCATCACCGTTATCAATCTCCAGCTAGGGAAGGGAATCAGAATGCTTCAGTTAGTAAAGATACTTATACTAATAGGAATACAATAGATCCCATCACTGAGGGGCAAACTAGACTTATTCTATAAAAAATACATTGCAGCAAAAATCTAGTCAACATTGGCATAATGTTACAGTATTTTCACAAGAGTGTTTTTAACTGTTGAAAGTCACCCTCTCATGTGACACACTGCAGTGAACCTGAGTTGTATTCATTAGGTACCAAATAATATGGGTTATCCCAGAACTAAAATCGAATGTATTTTTGGTCAGATGCTTATGTTTACGCAGTCTGTCTACGAGACATCAGGTTCCAAATGAAAAAAAATGACTGAAATGGATAGACTATCTGACTTGATATGAATATAATCTGAAGTGCATGTTTAAATGTTCTGTTGCAAAACATTTAGCTACAGTGTGATATAATGAACATGACCCAGCTCTTACCCTTTTGGCTATCTGAATGCGCAGGTTGTATAATGAACACGACCCAGCTCTTACCTTTTTGGCTATCTGAATGCGCAGGTTGTATAACGAACATGACCCAGCTCTTACCTTTTTGGCTATCTGAATGCGCAGGTTGTATAACGAACATGAGCCAGCTCTTACCTTTTTGGCTATCTGAATGCGCAGGTTGCTCTCCACAGTATCGATGAGAGGGTTCTTACAGCTGGAGTAGAGCATCCTCTCTCTGATGCTACATTTATACCCTGGCATGGAGTAGATGAACACTGCAACACACATAGAAAACCACTTTAAAATACCACTTTATCACATTGATATTACATTTTAATAACATAATAAAATTATGAATAGGAATAGATCAAGCAAAAAATTATTGTGTGGTATAACATCAACTTTAAAAAAAAATATGCCGTAATATGAACTGTATTGTCATAATGTTTTAATGTGTTGACTTTACCTGTAGACTCGAGATAGTCTCCCTCATGGGAATGCTTGTACAGGAAGAAGTGGTATCGAGCTGCATCCTTGGGGATCCTCTTGGGCAGTTCCTTCAGGTCTGTAGGAGTGGTGCTGGACAGCTTGATACACTCATTCCTAAAATCTATCTCCTGTTGATACAGATGATAATGACGGTGATGCATTTTTTCAAAAACAGTCTTCAATAAGCTTGTAGTGTAAACCATCCAATACAATAAGGCTTTGAGTATCATGTTTCATGTAACATGGTGCCAGTTAGTTTGTGTTTTGGCCATCACACTGTAGTCTTCTCTGGCAATTAAACGGCATTGTTGAATCCAGAAACAAGCTAGTCAGAGACACCTACTGCTAATGAAACAACACAGAGATTGTCTGTCTCTGTGCTCTAATAAAAGGAGGTGAGACTGCCAGACAGCACTGACACTCACAGCTGTACTTGTTGGTCCTATTCTCTCAACTGTTCCAGATACTGGGTGGCGTCTCTCTACTATACTATACACTATGATGTATTATACTATATCATTCCATACTATGATCCTATACTATATTATTCTATTCTATATTATTCTAGATTATACTATATCATTCTAGAATATACTATATTATTCTAGACTATACTGTATTATTATATACTATGATGTACTATACTATTCTATACTATATCATTCTATACTATATTATTCTATACAATATCATCCCATATCATTCTATACTATACTATTATACACTATGACGTACTATATTATTCAAGACTATACTATATTATTGTAGACTATGATGTACAATACTATATTATTATATACTATACTATTATATACTGCATGATTCTATACTATGATGCACTATACTATATACATACTATATTATTATATATCATTTCATTCTGTACTATATTATTTTATACAATACCATTTCATTCTATACTATATTATTATATTCTATATTATTCTAGACTATACTATATTATTCAAGACTATACTGTATTATTCTAGACAATAATATATTATATACTATGATGTACAATAATATATCATTCTATACTATATTATTCTATACTACACTATATTATTATATACTATGACGTACTATACTATTCTATATCATTCTATATTCTAGACTACACTGTATTATTCTAGACAATAATATATTATTATACAGTGGGGCAAAAAAGTATTTAGTCAGCCACCAATTGTGCAAGTTCTCTCACTTAAAAAGATGAGAGAGGCCTGTAATTTTCATCATAGGTACACTTCAACTATGACAGACAAAATGAGGAAAAAAAATCCAGAAAGTCACATTGTAGGATTTTAATGAATTTATTTGCAAATTATGGTGGAAAATAAGTATTTGGTCACATACAAACAAGCAAGATTTCTGGCTCTCACAGATCTGTAACTTCTTCTTTAAGAGGCTCCTCTGTCCTCCACTCGTTACCTGTATTAATGGCACCTGTTTGAACTTGTTATCAGTATAAAAGACACCTGTCCACAACCTCAAACAGTCACACTCCAAACTCCACTATGGCCAAGACCAAAGAGCTGTCAAAGGACACCGGAAACAAAATTGTAGACCTGCACCAGGTTGGGAAGACTGAATTTGCAATAGGTAAGCAGCTTGGTTTGAAGAAATCAACTGTGGGAGCAATTATTAGGAAATGGAAGACATACAAGACCACTGATAATCTTCCTCGATCTGGGGCTCCACGCAAGATCTCACCCCGTGGGGTCAAAATGATCACAAAATCCCAGAACCACACGGGGGGACCTAGTGAATGACCTGCAGAGAGCTGGGACCAAAGTAACAAAGCCTACCATCAGTAACACACTACGCCGCCAGGGACTCAAATCCTGCAGTGCCAGACGTGTCCCCCTGCTTAAGCCAGTACATGTTCAGGCCGTCCTGAAGTTTGCTAGAGAGCATTTGGATGATCCAGATGAGGATTGGGAGAATGTCATATGGTCAGATGATACCAAAATAGAACGTTTTGGTAAAAACTCAACTCGTCGTGTTTGGAGGACAAAGAATGCTGAGTTGCATCCAAAGAACACCATACCTACTGTGAAGCATGGGGGTGGAAACATCATGCTTTGGGGCTGTTTTTCTGCAAAGGGACCAGGACGACTGATCCGTGTGAAGGAAGGAATGAATGGGGCTATGTATCGTGAGATTTTGAGTGAAAACCTCCTTCCATCAGCAAGGGCATTGAAGATGAAACGTGGCTGGGTCTTTCAGCATGACAATGATCCCAAACACACCACCCGGCAACGAAGGAGTGGCTTTCAGAAGAAGCATTTCAAGGTCCTGGAGTGGCCTAGCCAGTCTCCAGATCTCAACCCCATAGAAAATCTTTGGAGGAGTTGAAAGTCCATGTTGCCCAGCGACAGCCCCAAAACATCACTGCTCTAGAGGAGATCTGCATGGAGGAATGGGCCAAAATACCAGCAACAGTGTGTGAAAACGTTTGACCTCTGTCATTGCCAACAAAGGGTATATAACAAAGTATTGAGATAAACTTTTGTTATTGACCAAATACTTATTTTCCACCATAATTTGCAAATAAATAAATTAAAAATCCTACAATGTGATTTTCTGGATTTCTTTTTCTCATTTCGTCTGTCATAGTTGAAGTGTACCTATGATGAAAATTACAGGCCTCATCTTTTTAAGTTGGAGAACTTGCACAATTGGTGGCTGACTAAATACTTTTTTGCCCCACTGTATATCATTCTATAATATATTATGATATACTATATTATGATATACTATGACGTACTATACTTTTCTATACCATATCATTCTATACTATATTATTCTAGACTATGGTGTACTATACTATATTATTATATACTATAATATACTATATGATATCATTCAAGACCATAATGTATTATTCTAGACTATAATATATTATTATATACTATGATGTACTATAATATATCATTCTATACTATATTATTCTATACTACATTCTATACTATAATATGACGTACTATACTATATAATTCTATACTCTAGACTATACTGTATTATTCTAGGCAATAATATATTATTATATACTATGATGTACAATAATATATCATTCTATACTATATTATTCTATACTATACTATGATATACTATGACACACTATACTATTCCATCTCATTCTATACTACAGTATATTATTCTAGACTATGATGTACTATACTATATTATTCTATACTATACTATTATATACGATATGATTCTATACTATATTAATATATACTATATTATGACATACTATACTATATCATTCCATACTATTCTATATTGTTCTAGACTATACTATATTATTCTAGATTATATTATTCTATACTATGATGTACTATACTATATGATTCTATACTATACTATGATGTACTATACTATATTATTTTATACAATACCATATCATTCTATACTATACTATATTATTCTATTCTATCATTCTAGGCTATACTATATTATTATATTATATATTATTCTAGGCTATACTATATTATTCTAGACTATGATGTACTAAAATATTCTATACTTCAATAATTCTATACTACATTCTACACTATATTATTATATACTATATTATGATATACTATGACGTACTATACTATTCTATATCATTCTATACTATATTATTCTATCCTATATCCTATTATACACACTACTATGATGTAGTATACCATATTATTATATACTATGATGTACTATACTATTCTACACTATACTAGTATGTACTATTCTATACTATTCTATTGTTCTATAATGGTGTACTATACTACATTATATCCTATATTATTCTATACTACTGTATGATGTACTATACTTTGATGCATTATACTATATTATTATATACTATGATGTACTATAATATATTATTCTATAATATGATATATTATACTCTATTAGTATATACTATATTATGATGTACTATACTCACCAGCTGTACGTAGTTGATCTTCTTCTCTTTGAACTTTTCCAGAGCCTGGATGGCGTCTCGCTGCATAGGGAAGGCCACGCCAGATAGAGTCTGCTGCTTTGTGTCCACATTGATGTCTGTCTGTACCTGGACAGATGGACACAAATCAAATCAAAGTTTATTTGTCACGTGCGCCAAATACAACAGGTATTTACAGTGAAATGCTTACTTACAGGCTCTAACCAATAGTGCAAAAAAAAGGTATTAGGTGAACAATAGGTAACTTGGTGTTATTTTAACTAAATCACCAGGCTTTCTTTCTGAGAAGGGCCTAGGCCCAGACTAATGGTCTGAAACTAAAATAACACAACAACAAAAACATTAATTAGGTGTCACACACACTAAGACAACCCCAACATTAGTCCCCAGGCTGTGGTTTGAGAAGGGCCCAGGCTAGTCTAGACTCTGAACACTACTATAACAGGAAGTCTATCCTTACCCCAATTTTGTATTTGTGTCACCAATAATTTGCAGAAGATAAACAGAAAGATATATTCTTTAAAAGGCACAAAAATATAAATTTAACTTGATTAAAAAAAAGGAATTGATAAAGCTTGTGGTAACACAAGTCTTACAAAGAAACTAAAATAATAACATTTACAGAACGATCTCATTGTGATATGAGATAAATAAACTGTTCATATCCAAAAATAGTATAATGATAATATTATCCAATATAATATCCAATACAAATAATAATAATTGAATAACATCAGTATGTAATAGGTCTACAATGCCCTTTCATGCGTTAGTACAGCCCTCATAACATTCACACTCCTGACATGCGATGTTCGGCTTGACTGAAAGAGATTGCCACTGACCTGTTCATCTCTTGTACCTAAAGGATTGGGCTGCTGTTTTTCATCCATCTACTTATTACAAGCAACGGGTCTCTCAGCAAATGAATAATAAATATCTGAAAGCCTCTTTACTCGCATATAGATTAGTGGATAATCATCTTGCCCCTACAGCTGGTGATTGGGAAGGGGATCTCAATATAAACCCAGCTTCCCAGTTGGTTGTAGGCTACTGTATTTGTGAGGGTGGCTCTATGAAACAGGCCTATAGGGCAGATGAAGAATGACCCTGTCCTTTTATGGAGTCATGATGGTGTATACACAACAAGCAAAATAGTCTACAGATACCGTGGACTTATTCCACAATTTGTTACGTTACAGCCTTATTCTGAAATTGATTAAATCGTTTTTTTTCTTCTCATCAATGTACACACAATACCCCATAATGGCAAAGCAAAAACATGTTTGTACTTTGCTGAAGCACCTTTGTCAGCGATTACAGCATCGAGTCTTCTTGGGTATGACGCTACAAGCTTGGCACACCCGTATTTGGGGAGTTTCTCCCATTCTCCTCTGCAGATACTTTCAAGCTCTGTCAGGTTGGATGGGGAGCGTTTCTGCACATCTATTTTCAGGTCTCTCCAGAGATGTTCAATCAGGTTCAAGTCCGGGCTCCGGCTTGGCCACTCAAGGACATTCAGATACTTTTCCATGCCACTCCTGCATTGTCTTGGCTGTGTGCTTAGGGTCGTTGTGCCGTTGGAAGGTGAACCTTCGCCCCCAGTCTGAGGTCCTGAGCGCTTTGGAGCAGTCACTGCCGCTGAAAAACATCCCCACAGCATGATGCTGCCACCACCATGCTTCACCGTAGGGATGGTGCCAGGTTCCCTCCAGATGTGACGCTTAGCATTCAGGCCAAAGAGTTCAATCTTGTTTCTCATGTCTTAAGGTGTTTTTTGGCAAACTCCAAGCGGGCTGTCATGTGCCATTTACTGAGGAGTGGCTTCCGCCTGGCCAATCTACCATAAAGGCCTGATTGGTGGAGTGCTGCAGAGATGGTTGTCCTTCTGGAAGGTTCTCCCATCTCCACAGAGGAACTCTAGAGCGCTGTCAGAGTGATCATCAGGTACTTGGTCACCTCCCTGACCAAGGCCCTTCTCCCCCGATTTCTCAGTTTGGACGGGCGACCAGCTCTAGGAAGAGTCTGGTGGTTCCAAACTTCTTCCATTTAAAAATGATGGAGGCCACTGTGTTCTTGGGGACCTTCAATACTGCAGAAATGTTTTAGTAGACTTCCCCAGATCTGTGCCTTGACACAATCCTGTCTCGGAACTCTACGGACAATTCCTCCAACCTCATGGCTTGGTTTTTGCTCTGACATGCAATATCAACTGTGGGACCTTATTTAGACAGGAGTGTGCCTTTTCAAATCATGTCCGATCAATGGAATTTACCACAGGTACTTCCAATCAAGTTGCAGAAACATCTCAAGGATGATCAATGGAAACAAGATGCACCCGAGCTCAATTTCGAGTCTCGTAGCAAAGGGTCTGAATACTTATGTAAATAAGGTATTTCTGTTTTTATTTTTAATACATCTGCTAAAAAAATACAAAATTAAACAACTTTTCACTTTGTCATTATGGGGTATTGTGTGTAGATTGCAGAGTTTAAAAAAAAAAATTTTTAATCCATTTTAAAATAAGGCTGTAATGTAACAAAATGTGGAAAAAGTCACGGGGTGTGAACACTTTCCGAATGCACCGTAAGTATATTGACATAGGTAGCTACACCCTAATGCTATAGGTAGCTACACTCCATTGACACAGGTAGCTACACTCCATTGACACAGGTAGCTACACTCCACTGATACAGGTAGCTACACTCCACTGATACAGGTAGCTACACTCCACTGATACAGGTAGCTACACTCCATTGATACAGGTAGCTACACTCCATTGCTACAGGCAGCTACACTCCATTGCTACAGGTAGCTACACTCCATTGCTACAGGTAGCTACACTCCATTGCTACAGGTAGCTACACTCCATTGCTACAGGTAGCTACACTCCATTGATACATGTAGCTACACTCCATTGCTACAGGTAGCTACAGGTAGCTACACTCCATTGCTTCAGGTAGCTGCGCTCCACGGCTTCAGGTAGCTAGGCTCCACGGCTACAGGTAACTAGGCTCCACGGCTACAGGTAGCTGCGCTCCACGGCCACAGGTAGCTGCGCTCCACGGCCACAGGTAGCTAGACTCCACGGCCACAGGTAGCTAGGCTCCATTGATACAGGTAGCTAGGCTCCACGGCTACAGGTAGCTAGGCTCCATTGCTACAGGTAGATACACTCCATTGCTACAGGTAGCTACACTCCATTGCTACAGGTTGCTACACTCCATTGCTACAGGTAGCTACACTCCATTGCTACAGGTAGCTACACTCCATTGCTACAGGTAGCTACACTCCATTGATACAGGTAGCTACACTCCATTGATACAGGTAGCTACACTCCATTGATACAGGTAGCTACACTCTTAGAAAAAGGGTTCCAAAAGGGTTATTCGGCTGTCCCCAGGTAGAACCCTATTTGGAAAGGGTTCTACATAGAACACCAATGAGTTCTACCTGGAACCAAAAGGGTTCTACCTGGAACTAAAAATGTTTCTTCAAAAGAGGTCTCATATTTTTTTTTTTTTATTACATTTACCTTAATTTATCATGTATGGACAGCAGAATAACCCTTTTAGGTTCTAGATAGCATCTTTCTTTTTAGAGTGTGTGTTTTTGGTGAAGTAAATTCACAAACTATTTTTACTATGCTTTACAGTGTGAATGTTTACTTGGGAACGATAAACCTTTTAGTATGAAGTCTGAAATCTGATGGGTATACAGAGATTAAGAAATAAACCAAATGTACTGGTAGAGAGGAGTTAAGGGGTTTAAAAATTTGGAGCAGTATCTGGTCTTGTCTCCCCCAGCCTACAGGGACAACCCATATCAACCTGCTGAGACTGCTTGTTTTTCCATCTCTCAGGGAGAGAGTGTGTGTGTGTGGGGGGGGGGTTCTTCTATTCTTGTGGGGACCTAAAATCCCCAAAAGACACCACAAAGACAGTAAAACAAGGGAAATTCTCCCTCGTCGGGACATTTCCCACATCCCCATGAGGACAAAGGCTATTTTAAGGTTAGCGGTTAGGTTTAGGGTTGCAATTAGGGTTAGGTTAAGAGGTTGGTGGTTAGATTTAGGAGCTAGGTTTAGGGTTACGGTTCAGGTTCCAGGAACATAGGATTTTTAATTGTTGGCTCCCCACGAGGAAAGAAGAACAAAACGTGTGTGTGTGTGACATCATCACACCGATATAAATAGAAAAATGCCTCATAGTATTATTATGAATGCATGCAGCCAAGGGAATCTGGGGCAGAAGTTGGGCTGTTTAGTCTAGTGTGCAAACATCTATCCACTTCATTGATCTGTTATTGATTTCCTGCTGTAAATTGCTCTATGCCGCTCTCTCTCCACTAAAGCCTAAAGCCTATCTTATAAAGAAATTCCAAACATGTCAGCAGCAAAGTACTTGGGTTTGTTGTGGAAATGAATTTGTGTGTGTGTGTGTACACTCCTAGAAAAAAGGGTTCCAAAAGGGTTCTTCGACGGTCCTCATAGAAGAACCCTTTTTGGTTCCAGGTAGAACCCCTTTGGGTTTCATGAAGAACCCTCTTTGAAAAGGTTTTGACATTTAACCCAAAAGGGTTTAACCTGGAACCAAAAAGGGTTCTTCAAAGTGTTCTCCTATGGGGACAGCTGAAGAACCCTTTTAGGTTCTAAATAGCAAAGAGTGTACGTCTGTGTGTGTGGCTCTCTACCTCACTCAGTCTGATCTGCCTCAGCTCCTCCTCAGCAGCGGTCAGTGGTTGTGGAGCAGCCTGTGCTATCAGGTACTTCCTATACCCGCTCAGAGACACATCATCCTGGGGAGAGAGAGGACCGTGAGAAGGGTGGACTGGAGCTCAGGGTCCGCATTTAGAGTAGCAGTGCTTATATATGATCCTCTCTTCATTCCCTCCCCAGCCTGATGCTACTGCTGCAGAGAGTGAATTTATTAAATCAGTTCCTTGTTGTTAAAAGACCCCATAGCTCTCCTAGGCATACATAACATTAACAATGAAAACAAAGTAAAAAAAAAAAATGAATTTTCGAAAAAAGCTATCTACTCTATTTTTTGTGTGGTGTTTAATTATTTAAATCGGTTCAGTTTTGTTGTCCTTCAAGGATTCTATTTAGTTTTGCGTTGGATAATTTGTCATGAGAGAAAGAGGGACAGCATAAACATGTCATGATGTCATCTAGCGACAAATGGAGCAACCAACAGCGACGTTCCTTGAAACATTATTGCCAAAACTGCAAACACACTTAGGCCAAAATAATAAAATAAAGATAAGTTTCTTCAAATTCGTCAACATACCTCCACTGTGCCAAATATTTCATCTTTAATGTGTCCACCCCCAAACTCCTTCTTCAGTGTAGCTCTTGTAGCAGCATATAACATCTTCTGTCTAACCTATAGAAGTGGGAGGAATTCATGTTTTTAGTACTGCACTAACTGCTAAATATGACTGTAGATTGCAATCTAAACCAGAACACAATGCTACTTCATACAGACATCTCAGAAACATCGACCATTTTGCCTGTTTCATTGAGGTTTGGGATGGAAGCCAGGTTTCTAGTTAACATTAGAATTGCAAATATGCTAGCTTAGCACAACAATAAGCTAGCCTTTTTGTTCAACAGTCTCTTCAAAGTGTTGCTATTGGCTAAGCATAAATAAACATTTTTTCAATGGGGGGGCAGCTTTTGACATACTTATATGAACCATAAAAGGATTTTCCCTCATCTAAGAACCTGTTTAAAGTAAACAGTTATTTCACCCAGTGGTAAGGGTTCTCACTCTATCCAACCACAGACCAGATGTGTGGATTGAAAGTAGCACTGTCTGTGGCCTGTTACATTCTCCCTGCTGTGCTCTACCTATAGTGTGGACTAGACTGTGGGTTCCTAGTTCTCTAAATAGGGTCTTATTGTGTACAGTATTCTGGCTTATTAGACTATGGAATAAACAGAGAGACTTTTAAATGCCCTAACTGACACCATGACAGTTGTGTTAACAAGGTGAAACAGTTGCTATAGTGAAGTAAAAACTGTCATCTCTATGGCATTCCAGAGGTAGTCTTGACCGACAACAAAAAAAGAAGAAGAGAATTCGCTCCCAACCAACATTTTGATAAATGAATAGTCAGAAAGAACCAGATAAACATATCAACATACAGGTGAGCGGTCTGGTGACCAGGCCAGGAAGATCCACTCATATCCCTGGTTGTTAGTAGAGTCCAGCCTGTACAGGAGGTAGGAGGGCATGTCCTCCTGTAGGAGAGGCAGCACATAGGCATCATACTCCTGGTCCCACTTCTTAGACGCATGCTTGGTGCCTCCCAGCACCAGAGTCTCTGGAATAAGAACAAGGAGGGATATGGTGGGTTTATTACAGTGATATACAATATGTAACTATGGGAACAGGTAAACATCAACATACGTCAATTCTGTTCTGTCTTTTCAGGTAAGATATACAGTATCTGAGATTGCAGTGCAGTAAAGGCAACCAACCAACAGATATCTTACAAATGACATGAAGTGTAATAACTAATACAGTACAATACAATAAAGCACAATACAGTACAATAAAGTACAATGCAATACAGTACACAGCAATTCAGTACAATACAGTGCAATACAATTCAGCACAATACAGTCTACTTTTCAGATCACAGTATGTACCCAAACAACAAACTACTGAACTTATCTATTTACTCATTGATCATGTTGCATACAGCTGATCTCTGATCAATAGGTGTGATTGAGTTGATCAGCTGTAGGCTAGGCAGGCTACATACTCACCCATCTCAATGACGACCTTCAGCAGGCGATAGGCTCCGTTCCTCGCCTTAGCAAAGATGTCTTTCACTTCCTCCGCAGCTGTGAAGTCAAAGCAAGCCGAGCGGTCACTCCTTTATACACACACTTTGGCCCCAGAGAGACGTTGGCTATTCATACAACAGGGACATTCAGGGAACACAAGCATGGGGAATAGCCTATTACTTAACAGTCAAGTGTAGAATATACTGGTCCAATGAAATAAGGATTGGTGTGTTTATCAAAAAAAGGTTTCAAGAAAAGATTAGCACAGGCAGCTGATCTCTCTTGGGTCACTGACTAAAGTATAGAGACAGAGGATGAACGTCAAGGATTCATGTATAGAGACAGAGGATGAACGTCAAGTATTCATGATGCATAAGGTCAAAAGCATGCCTGACTCCTATTGGCGAATTAATGTACCGTAATTGTATTACACTTTGTCGTGCCATGATAAGTAAAGATAGCTCTGATAGCCTACTGGCCAAAATAGGTGACCCACATTTTACTAGACAGCCAGTTGTTACATAAAAATCGACACAGTTGCATCAAACGTTATCTCATCCCAACAACAAACAAACATCAAAAGGGCAACAGTAATCTTGGCCATAAATGTCACCCAGATTAATTTGAGGCATTTGATGAATGGGCGGCTTGTTCCCTTGTAAAATACCATTGAAACGAGCGTTACAGAACAGAGCCTGCTGCTGCAGCAGCACGGAGCTTGATGACAAACTGCTAGTGTTTATGCGGCGTAACAATCTCAGTTGAATCGCAGCAGCACGACCATATTAGTACAACGCATCGGTGAATACACTTGTCATAGATTCTTCTCATTCGCCCAGTGCACCGTTAAGCCCGAAGCAACTTCCACAGAGCAGAAAGCACTGCTTATTCTCGTTGATGATGCAGAACGACAAACATACAACAGTATCTTCCCCTGTGGCTTTAATCCTTTTAAATCAAATCTGTCATGGTCGACGATCGCATCGTCTATTCCGTTGTGGTTTCAACAGCTGGTGACAATAAGCAAAAATGTGCATATTTACCTTGTATGCCCGTTTGATGGGACATTATGCCTGTCTGCTTTGCTTTGGGTCGCCCGGGCCGGTGGATGATTGAAGGGAAAGAACAAGGAAGAAGAAACCGAACTACAGTAACTTGACCTGCCTCTAGCTGTGATGTCATCACGCAGCAGCAACTGTATCATGTGACGATGGAGCAGTAACGCGCACGTAGTTGATACGTTCCAATGTTGATTACTACTACTATATTATTATTATTATTATTATTATTATTATTATTATTATTAGGTCTCTCTATGATACAATATTTTTCAGTCATTCATTTTTGGTTATGATGAGGAGGAGAATGTGTACAATTGAACTGATTGTTACAGTTCCACAGATCACCAAACACACCAAGACAGTTCCAAACACACCAAGACAGTTGTGAAAAGAGCATGACAAAGCCTATTCCCCCTCAGGAAACTAAAAAGATGTGGCCTCAGATCCTCAAAAGGTTCTACAGCTGCAACATCGAGATCATCCTGACTGGTTGCATCACTGCCTGGTACGGCAACTGCTGTACTCCAGTGATGTACGGCCCAGTACATCACTGGGGCTAAGCTGCCTGCCATCCACGACCTCTACACCAGGCGGTGTCAGAGGAAGGTCCTAAAAATTGTCAAAGACCCCAGCCACCCCAGTCAGACTGTTCTCTCTACTACCGCATGGCAAGCGGTACCGGAGCACCAAGTCTAGGACCAAAAGGCTTCACAACAGTTTTACCCCCAAGCCATAGGACTCCTGAACAAGTAATCAAATGGCTATTTGCATTGTCCCCAACCCCCCTCCCGCAACCCCTCTTTTACGCTGCTGCTACTCTCTGTTTATCATTTATGCATTGTCACTTTAACTATACTTTCATGTACATACTACCTCAATTAGCCCGACTAACCGGTGCCCCCGCACATTGGCCACCCGGACTATCTGCATTGTGTCCCACCATCCACCACCCTACACCTGTTGTATCGGCGCACGTGACAAATACACTTTGATTTGATTTGTTGTACAAATCAAATCCATTACTATTACTATTGAACAGATTAATAATTGTCTTTAAATAAATAGGTCACAACAAGAACTATCTCATTCTAATATCTGAATTGTATCCTATCTATCCAGTATAACACTGCTCAATATCGATACACCATGCATACTGCAATAGGCCTTCAACCCCTCAAACGATTTATATTTTTCCGAACTCTCAGAAGAACTACAGCTCTTAGGACATTACACCACACAGATTCCAACCAAAACGTTGGGTGTTGCCACGTTTTCCTCAGCAGCTACTAATCTAGTGGACCTGCTCAGATTCTACCATGTCATTTCCCCCTCGGATTCATAGCAGCCGTGTGGTTTGATGCTTTACCTCCACCCACTCCTCCTGCAGTCCTGGATCCACAGAGGCAGAGCAGGGAAATTTTAACCCCAGGGAGGGAGTGCTCAGGGTGGGGCACCTCCACCACACCCTGCCCCAGAGGGGGACCTGCTATTACTACTGTTCTCCTGAAGGCAGAAGGACAGAGTGTGGTACAGTCACAGTCATGTAAATGGGTTAGACTCATAGACAAATATATTCAAACTACTATAGATAAGATCGGATGGTTTGTCTGTGGTTCACTGTGGATTAACGATGACAGGCACTTCATTGTTTGGTTGTTCACTTTGATTAGTGCGCTGGGAGAAATCTGTTTTCATACCTACTGATAATATAGCCTGAAAACAAAATATTTCAGTCTATTAAACACAAAAACTACTTTTTAGGTGAGAGTTTTGGCAGCTACATTCTTCCCTACAGTACCCAGTTGTCCTTGTCAGACATTATGTTGGTGTTTGAACTCCAACACTACTATGTCCAGCACCATACAGGACAGTCAGAGTTTAGAATTGTCCTTTCAAAAATGTCAGTTCACTCCTAATCAGAATATTCTGCCGTGCACATGCTTTAGATTCAGAACAATTCATGTTGTGATTCAGATGGAATGGTTTCAACAGAAATTGTGAAAGAGATTTATAAACAGTCCAGTGCACTCAGTGGATGTACACAGTAAGCCTCTTACAGTGGATGTATCCGCATGTCCACTATATAAGAGTGTCCCAGATGGCACCCTATTCACTTCATAGTGGACTACTATAGATCAAAAGTAGTGCACTATATAGGAAATAGGGTGCCATTTGGGATATACCCTTGGGTCTGTGACATCATGCAAAAAAACACATTTGTCTAGTCATTATGTCTCGAGTTCTATTACAGTAGTAGCTAATGTTAATTTACTGTACAAATCAAAACAGTTGTATCTTACTGTAAATCCTCGAAATATATTAGCATTAGGCTAAGCTTAGCCGTTAAAGTAAACTGTACCTCACGTGGTCAAATGCATTGAGTAAAGCGATAAAATGCAGCCACAGGTTGTGGGGTTGCTGCCAACTTCGGCAAGACAATGGGCGGGTTCGAGCGGATCACTTTTGTCAAGTCAGTGACCATCGTTGGTCACCGCCTTTCAAAGTGTGTTGCGTTATGGTTACATTGTACGACTTGCGACTACATGTTGACTTCATGAACTTTACAAAAATCATGTGATCGAAGGACATGCCGTTTTTGATGAAGTCGCCTTTAAGTCTCTGCTGTTGCTTTCGAGTCTCTAGAGATTTTCTATAGGCATCCTCTCTAGCCTCATAAAAACATTGGCTGCGTCTCAATGTATATAATACGTCTGGCAACACAGAAGATTGGCAAACACACAGAAAATTGAGAAATCACGTAACTAAACTAAACAAAAAGAAGAAACTATACTATGGAACACATATACATGATTTAAAGAATGATAGTAAAAAGCTCTGGAGTACCTTAAATCAAATTCTAGGCAGAAAGGCTATTTCAGCTATGCCCTTGATTAAGGCTGATGGCTCACTCATAACAAACCCTTTGGTATTGCCAACCACTTTAGTTTTTGTTGACAAGATTAGCAAACAACAAATGCTGAGCCTTTATATTCATGCATAAGGGACCAAATAATGAAAGACAAGCACTGTAGCTTAGAATTCCGCAAAGTTATTGAGGAAGAGGTGAAACAATTATTGCTATCTATAAATAAGGACAAACCACCTGGAACCGACAGCCTGGATGATAAATTACTGAGGTTGGTAGCGGAATACATTGCGACTCCTATTTTCCACATCTTCAATCTAAGCTTAGAAGACGGAGTATGCCGTCAGGCCTGGAGCGAGGTAAAGGTCCTTAAAAAAAAAAATCAAAAATAGCAAAGCACCTGTTAATGGTTCAATCAGCAGACCGATCGGCCTGTTACCTCTTCTTAGCAAACCTTTTGAAAAAATCATGTTTGACCAAATACAATGTTATTTTACAGAAAAAAAATTAACAACAGACTTTCAGCATGCCTATAGGGAAGGGCACTAACACGCTCAGCACTGAAACAAATGACTGATGACTGGCTGAAAGAAATGGATGATAATATGTTTATGGGAGCTGTTTTGTTAGGCTTCAGTGCAGTCTTAACATATTACTGAAAAAACTTAGGTATCTTGGATTGACATCCTCTGCCTTATCATGGGTGGACAATAAAACACATAGGGGTTTCTCTAATGCAAATTCGGTTGAGTGGTGTACTGCAGGCCAGCCGGCTTGGACAATTATAGTTTTTTGTGTTTACTAATGACCTTCCACTGACCTTGAATAAAGCCTGTGTGTCTATGTACGCTGACAACTCAACCATATACACGTTGGCTGCAACTGTACAATAAATAACTAACACCCTTAATATAGAGAGAGCTCCAGTCGGTTTTCGAATAGGTAACTAGCGATAGGCTGGTGCTAAATATCTAAAAAAACAAATCACTCGCTTAACCTTAAACCTCATCTGGATCTATTATTAATTAATGTGGCTAATGAGAAAGTTGAGGACACTAAACTGCTGGGTGTCACCTTAGATAGAAAGCTGTCATGTCAAAACGTATACTCAATGGTTACTAAAATAGGAAGAAGTCTGTCCATGATAAGGCGTTGCTCTGCTTCCTTGATATCTCAGTGAACCAGACATGTCCTACAGACCCTAGTTTTGTCGCACCTGAACTGCTGCCCAGTTGTGTGGTCAGGTGCGGCAAAGAAGGTCATAGGTAAATTGCAGTTTGTCCAGAACAGAGCAGCACGTATTGCACTTAGATGTACACAAATGTCAATGACATGCATGTCAATCTCTCCTGGCTCAAAGTTGAGGAGAGATTGACTGCATCACTAATGGTCTTTGTGCGAGGTGTTTATGTGTTGAAGGTACCCAACTGTCTGTTCAAGCAGATGGTACACAGTTCAGACACTCATCGGTATCACACAAGACATGCAACCAGAGATCTCTTCACAGTCCCCAGGTCCAGAACAGAGGCTGGGAAACACACCATTTTAAATAGAGCCATGACTACATGGAACTCTCTGCCACCCCAGGTCACTCAAGCTAGCAATAAAATCAGATAAAAACCAGATAAAAGAACACCTTATTGTATTGTATTATGCCTTGTATTTTGTATAGTATTATGTATTGTATTAAATATTGTATTATATATTGTGTTATATAGTGTGTTATATATTGTATTATGTATTGTATTATATATTGTATTATGCATTGTATTATGCATTGTATTATGTATTGTATTATGTATTGTATTATGCATTGTATTATGCATTGTATTATGTATTGTATTTTGCATTGTATTATGTATTGTATTATGCATTGTATTATGCATTGTATTATGCATTGTATTATGCAGTGTATTATGTATTGTATTATATATTGTATTATATATTGTATTTTGCATTGTATTATGTATTGTATTTTGCATTGTATTATGTATTGTATTATGTATTTTATTATACATTGTAATATACATTGTAATATGTATTCTACTATGTATTCTATTATGTATTCTATTATGTATTGTAATATATATTGTATTATATATTGTACTATGTATTGTATTATATACTGTATTATATATTGTTTTATGTATTGTGTTATGTATTGCATTATGTATTTTATTATGTATTGTATTATATATTGTATGATTTATTGTATTATGTATTGTATGACGTATGGTACGATGTATTGTATTATGTATTGTATTATGTATTGTATTATATATTGTATTATATATTGTATTTGTATTGTATTATGTATTGTATTTTACATTGTATTATGTATTGTATTATACATTTTATTATACATTGTAATATGCATTGTAATATGTATTCTACTATGTATTCTATTATGTATTCTATTATGTATTGTAATATATATTGTATTATATATTGTACTATGTATTGTATTATATACTGTATTATATATTGTTTTATGTATTGTGTTATGTATTGCATTATGTATTTTATTATGTATTGTATTATATATTGTATGATTTATTGTATTATGTATTGTATGACGTATGGTACGATGTATTGTATTATGTATTGTATTATGTATTGTATTATATATTGTATTATATATTGTATTTTGCATTGTATTATGTATTGTATTTTGCATTGTATTATGTATTGTATTATGCATTTTATTATGCATTGTAATATGCATTGTAATATGTATTCTACTATGTATTCTATTATGTATTCTATTATGTATTGTAATATATATTGTATTATATATTGTACTATGTATTGTATTATATACTGTATTATATATTGTTTTATGTATTGTGTTATGTATTGCATTATGTATTTTATTATGTATTGTATTATATATTGTATGATTTATTGTATTATGTATTGTATGATGTATATACGTATGTATTGTATTATGTATTGTATTATGTATTGTATTATATATTGTATTATATATTGTATTTTGTATTGTATTATGTATTGTATTTTGTATTGTATTATGTATTGTATTATGCATTTTATTATGCATTGTAATATGCATTGTAATATGTATTCTACTATGTATTCTATTATGTATTCTATTATGTATTGTAATATATATTGTATTATATATTGTACTATGTATTGTATTATATACTGTATTATATATTGTTTTATGTATTGTGTTATGTATTGCATTATGTATTTTATTATGTATTGTATTATATATTGTATGATTTATTGTATTATGTATTGTATGACGTATGGTACGATGTATTGTATTATGTATTGTATGGTGTATTTTATTATGTATTTTATTAAGTATTGTATTATGTATTGTATTATATATTGTAAAATGCATTGTATTATGTATTGTATTATGCATTGTATTATGCATTGTATTATGCATTGTAATATGTATTCTACTATGTATTCTATTATGTATTCTATTATGTATTGTAATATGTATTGTATTATATATTGTACTATGTAATGTATTATATATTGTATTATATATTGTGTTATGTATTGTGTTATGTATTGCATGATGTATTTTATTATGTATTGTATTATATATATTGTATGATTTATTGTACGATGTATTGTAATATGTATTGTATTATGTATTGTATGATGTATTGTATGATGTATTTTATTATGCATTGTATGGTGTATTTTATTAAGTATTGTATTATGTATTATATTATGTATTGTAAAATGTATTGTATTATGTATTGTATTATGTATTGTAATATGTATTGTATTATGCATTGTATTATGCATTGTATTATGCATTGTAATATGTATTCTACTATCTATTCTATTATGTATTCTATTATGTATTGTAATATGTATTGTATTATATATTGTACTATGTATTGTATTATATATTGTATTATATATTGTGTTATGTATTGTGTTATGTATTGCATGATGTATTTTATTATGTATTGTATTATATATATTGTATGATGTATTGTATGAAGTATTGTATGATGTATTGTATTATGTATTGTATTATGTATTGTATGATGTATTTTATTATGTATTGTATGGTGATTTTTATTATGTATTGTATGATGTATTGTATGATGTATTGTATGATGTATTTTATTATGCATTGTATGGTGTATTGTATTATGTATTTTATTAAGTATTGTATTATGTATTGTATTATGTATTGCAAAATGTATTGTATTATGTATTGTAATATGTATTGTATTATGCATTGTATTATGCATTGTATTATGCATTGTAATATGTATTCTACTATGTATTCTATTATGTATTCTATTATTTATTGTAATATGTATTGTATTATATATTGTACTATGTATTGTATTATATATTGTGTTATGTATTGTGTTATGTATTGCATGATGTATTTTGTTATGTATTGTATTATATATATTGTATGATTTATTGTATTATGGATTGTATGATTTATTGTATGATGTATTGTATTATGTATTGTATTATGTATTGTATTATGTATTGTATGATGTATTGTATGGTGATTTCTATTATGTATTGTATGATGTATTGTATTATGTATTGTATTATGTATTGTATTATGTATTGTATAATGTATTGTATGATGTATTTTATTATGCATTGTATGGTGTATTTTATTATGTATTTTGTTAAGTATTGTATTATGTATTGTATTATGTATTGTAAAATGTATTGTATTATGTATTGTATTATGTATTGTAATATGTATTGTATTACACATTGTATTATGCATTGTATTATGCATTGTAATATGTATTCTAGTATGTATTCTATTATGTATTCTATTATGTATTGTAATATGTATTGTATTATATATTGTACTATGTATTATATTATATATTGTATTATATATTGTGTTATGTATTGTGTTATGTATTGCATGATGTATTTTATTATGTATTGTATTATATATATTGTATGATTTATTGTATTATGTGTTGTACGATGTATTGTAATATGTATTGTATTATGTATTGTATGATGTATTGTATGATGTATTTTATTATGCATTGTATGGTGTATTTTATTAAGTATTGTATTATGTATTATATTATGTATTGTAAAATGTATTGTATTATGTATTGTATTATGTATTGTAATATGTATTGTATTATGCATTGTATTACACATTGTATTATGCATTGTATTATGCATTGTAATATGTATTCTACTATGTATTCTATTATGTATTCTATTATGTATTGTAATATGTATTGTATTATATATTGTACTACGTATTATATTATATATTGTATTATATATTGTGTTATGTATTGTGTTATGTATTGCATGATGTATTTTATTATGTATTGTATTATATATATTGTATGATTTATTGTATTATGTGTTGTACGATGTATTGTAATATGTATTGTATTATGTATTGTATGATGTATTGTATGATGTATTTTATTATGCATTGTATGGTGTATTTTATTAAGTATTGTATTATGTATTATATTATGTATTGTAAAATGTATTGTATTATGTATTGTATTATGTATTGTAATATGTATTGTATTATGCATTGTATTATGCATTGTATTATGCATTGTAATATGTATTCTACTATCGATTCTATTATGTATTCTATTATGTATTGTAATATGTATTGTATTATATATTGTACTATGTATTATATTATATATTGTATTATATATTGTGTTATGTATTGTGTTATGTATTGCATGATGTATTTTATTATGTATTGTATTATATATATTGTATGATTTATTGTATTATGTATTGTATGATGTATTGTATGATGTATTGTATGATGTATTGTATGATGTATTTTATTATGCATTGTATGGTGTATTTTATTAAGTATTGTATTATGTATTGTATTATGTATTGTAAAATGTATTGTATTATGTATTGTATTATGTATTGTAATATGTATTGTATTATGCATTGTATTATGCATTGTATTATGCATTGTAATATGTATTCTACTATCTATTCTATTATGTATTATATTATGTATTGTAATATGTATTGTATTATATATTGTACTATGTATTGTATTATATATTGTATTATATATTGTGTTATGTATTGTGTTATGTATTGCATGATGTATTGTATGATGTATTGTATTATGTATTGTATTATGTATTGTATGATGTATTTTATTATGTATTGTATGGTGATTTTTATTATGCATTGTATGATGTATTGTATGATGTATTTTATTATGCATTGTATGGTGTATTGTATTATGTATTGTATTATGTATTGTATTATGTATTGTAAAATGTATTGTATTATGTATTGTAATATGTATTGTATTATGCATTGTATTATGCATTGTATTATGCATTGTAATATGTATTCTACTATGTATTCTATTATGTATTCTATTATTTATTGTAATATGTATTGTATTATATATTGTACTATGTATTGTATTATATATTGTATTATATATTGTGTTATGTATTGTGTTATGTATTGCATGATGTATTTTATTATGTATTGTATTATATATATTGTATGATTTATTGTATTATGTATTGTATGATGTATTGTATGATGTATTGTATTATGTATTGTATTATGTATTGTATTATGTATTGTATGATGTATTGTATGGTGATTTTTATTATGTATTGTATGATGTATTGTATTATGTATTGTGTTATGTATTGTATAATGTATTGTATGATGTATTTTATTATGCATTGTATGGAGATTTTTATTATGCATTGTATGATGTATTGTATGATGTATTTTATTATGCATTGTATGGTGTATTGTATTATGTATTTTATTAAGTATTGTATTATGTATTGTATTATGTATTGTAAAATGTATTGTATTATGTATTGTATTATGTATTGTAATATGTATTGTATTACACATTGTATTATGCATTGTATTATGCATTGTAATACGTATTCTACTATGTATTCTATTATGTATTCTATTATGTATTGTAATATGTATTGTATTATATATTGTACTATGTATTATATTATATATTGTATTATATATTGTGTTATGTATTGTGTTATGTATTGCATGATGTATTTTATTATGTATTGTATTATATATATTGTATGATGTATTGTATGATGTATTGTATGATGTATTGTATTATGTATTGTATGATGTATTGCATGATGTATTTTATTATGTATCGTATGGTGTATTTTATGATGTATTTTATTATGTATTGTATTATGTATAGTATTATGCATTGTAATATGTATTCTACTATGTATTCTATTATGTATTCTATTATGTATTATAATATGTATTGTATTACGTATGTGATACGTGACTGGGATACAACTGTGATACAGTTTGTGTTTGTCTCGCCTGTCTATCTCCTGATGAATGCACTAGATGTGATACAGTTTGTGTTTGTCTTGCCTGTCTATCTCCAGATGAATGCACTAGCTGTGGGTCTCTGGATGGGAGCGTCTGCTGAATGGCTAAATTGTAATGTAAATGTAGTGCTATGTATATTTATGTATATTATGGCTTTTATTTGTTATGATGTTTCCTGTTTGGACCCCAGGAAGAGTAGCCGTTGCCTCGGCAACAGCTAATTGGGGATCCTAAAAAATACTAAATACAAAAAAATATATATATATTTTATTTTCACCTTTATTTAACCAGGTAGGCTAGTTGAGAACAAGTTCTCATTTACAACTGCGACCTGGCCAAGATAAAGCAAAGCAGTTCAACACATACAACATCACAGAGTTACACATGGGACCCTATTCCCTCTGTAGTGCAAAACCTTTGACAAGGGCCCATAAGGCCCTTAAGGCAACACTTGAATAGTCTGATAAGAGTTCCAGAACATCTATAGATCCACTGTACTGCCTCATTCATAGAGGTGAACTGTTTTTACTCCCCCCTCTAGTTCCTCCTCTGTTAACCTCCTGTGTTTCTCTCTGCCCCGACAGTGTTTTAATTTGACGCCTGTGGCTCCTTCAGGAAGGATTCCTGCCGGTCTGCTTTGAGGCAAGGAAATAAAGTGAAGTTTGTTGCGAAGGTGCGCGGTAATGTACTGTATGGACTCATTGGGATATCAAGACACTTGACTGGTATAATAATAATGCAATGACAATTTCTCCAAATGTCCTGTGTAATCTCTTCATTATTATAGTCATTTATCTTCCGCTGTGGAGCCAAGTACTACCAACTGCCATTGTTTATTTATCTTCATACTGTAACAGAATACATTTGGTTGTTCGTTTTTTTTTGAGATGACAGTGTTTTCCTCTGTAGAGTCTGTGGTGTGTGGTGTTCTCAGCCACTAGATGGAGACGTCATCATGTATGATATTGTTGCTGGATCTACAGCAGATCTTCCAGATCATAACACTGTCCAGAATATATAGAGAGCAGGTGTTTCTGTGTCTCTGTGTCTACATTCTAATCCCAGAAGGAAGAGAGCTGAGTATTAATACTGTTGTAGAACACCTCTCAGGACTTTGGGTTGTAACCCATAATAAATGTGTATTTTGATACGTGGCGTGGCGAGGCGAGGTTCAAATAAAATAATATCAAATACAATAGGTCGCATACACATATTTAGCAGATGTTATTGCGGGTGTAGCGAAATTCTTGTGTTCCCAACAGTACAGTAATATCTAACAATTCACAACAAGACACACAAATCTAAAAGTAAAAGAATGGAATGAAGAAATATAGAAATATTAGGATGAGCAATGTCAGAGTCCGGAGTATAAATATACACATGTATATATGATGGGATGTATAGACATTATGGACAGAATGTGGATATAATATTTAGTATATATGTAGGATAGAATTGCATATATACAGCAATAGATGAATAGGATGTCCTTGATTAGAATACAGTATATACATATTAAATGGGTAAAACAGTATGTAAACATTATTAATGTAAACATGTAAACAGTCTGTAAACAGTATTCCATGTCTATGTACATAAGGTGCAGTGTTGAGTTTGTGTTATGTGTGTGTGTGTGTGTGTGTGAGGTGTGCTGTACAGGTCAGCACCGGCAGCACGTGAGGCCATTCCAGTTGACAGTTGTCCTTCCCCTAATGGAAAAATAAATAGACCAATCCCAAGCTGCCATGGGGTGTTTGTTCAGGGACCAAACTCACACAGGCCATAACTCAACCTGCAGGGCTAGCTCTCTGAGAGGGACAATTCAACAAACAAAGGCTCTCAGTCACAACACACAGGGAGGGAGGGTGCTCTGGGAGAGAGGGGTGACTGGACCACTGTGATTCACAACACAGGGAGGGAGGAAGGGAGAGAGGGGTGACTGGACCACTGTGATTCACAACACAGGGAGGGAGGAAGGGAGGGAGGGAGGAAAGGAGGTGGGGGGAGGGAGGGAGAGAGGAAGGAATCTATCAAATACATTTATAAACATACACAGGTAGAGAAGGAGGGAGAGAGGTAGAGCCACAATGAGATAAAAGAGAGAGAGAGAGAGAAGAGGAGTGGAGTAGAGAGGGGAGGGAAACAGAGTGAGAGAGGTATTCAGCAACATCAGGGAGATAAACTGGTAGCACTAATAATAATTACACGGAATGCCTAATGCACAAAAAAGATGGATTGCATTCAACCGCTCCAGTTGTCAATGTTGTTTAAGGTCATTCACTGTTTTACCAGCCCAGCGTTCATAATACACCCTTCCATGTTGTGCACCCTCTCAGAGATTGATGTGTTATAATGTTTTAACAGCCCAGTGTTCACCCTCTCAGAGATTGATGTGTTATAATGTTTTACCAGCCCAGTGTTCACCCTCTCAGAGATTGACGTGTTATAATGTTTTACCAGCCCAGTGTTCACCCTCTTAGAGATTGACGTGTTATAATGTTTTACCAGCCCAGTGTTCACCCTCTCAGAGATTGACGTGTTATAATGTTTTACCAGCCCAGTGTTCACCCTCTCAGAGATTGATGTGTTATAATGTTTTACCAGCCCAGTGTTCACCCTCTCAGAGATTGACGTGTTATAATGTTTTACCAACCCAGTGTTCACCCTCTCAGATATTGATGTGTTATAATGTTTTACCAGCCCAGTGTTCACCCTCTCAGAGATTGACGTGTTATAATGTTTTACCAGCCCAGTGTTCACCTTCTCAGAGATTGACGTGTTATGTTTTACCAGCCCAGTGTTCACCCTCTCAGAGATTGACGTGTTATGTTTTACCAGCCCAGTGTTGACCCTCTCAGAGATTGATGTGTTATAATGTTTTACCAGCCCAGTGTTCACCCTCTCAGAGATTGATGTGTTATAATGTTTTACCAGTCCAGTGTTCACAGTACACCCTCCCATTCTGTTCACCCTCTCAGAGATTGATGTGTTATAATGTTTTAACAGCCCAGTGTTCACCCTCTCAGAGATTGATGTGTTATAATGTTTTACCAGTACAGTGTTCATAATACAGAGATGGATGTGTTATAATGTTTTACCAGTCCAGTGTTCATAATACAGAGATTGATGTGTTATAATGTTTTACTAGCCCAGTGTTCACAATAAACCCTCCCATTCTGTTCACCCTCTCAGAGATTGATGTGTTATAATGTAAATGTATGACACCATTTTGGAAGCCAAAGTGCCCACCATTTGGCGTTATAGACGCACACACATGTTCATGCATGAGCGTGGGCACACACACACACACACCGAATTGGACAGGCGCCTCTCGCGTCTCTCTTCTATCTCTGTGGAGAGAGATAGAGAGGGGGAAAAAAACGACTGAGTTTATTCGCGTCCCATCTGTCGCAACACTTTCACTGGAATGGGTTTAGCGAGAAAGCAGTCTGTCTGTCCCCGTGTGGATCAGCTTATTTCCACATTGACAGATGGACAGACAACTAGGTGACCCTCCACCCAACACATCTCATAACCTTTGAAGCAATTGATGGGAAGAATACGACAATCTGACAATCTACACAGCAAATGATCCATTTGGTAATTAGTTCTGCTAGATTTAATAGGCCACAATCTTAGATAAATAGGAATAATATTTTTGCTGGTGCCATGGAGACATCAGCTCATCAACACATGGCTTGAAGGTTTTGCTCAAAGAGCAGAGAACAAGAAAACACACACACATGCATGCGTCTGCACACACACGCACACACAAACACACACAGACTTGTGGTGACAAACAATTCAGCCCCATTCAATCTTACTTTCCCTAACCATAACTGTAACCTGAAAACCTACCCCTAATTCTAACCTGTAAAACTAATTCTAATCTTAATCCTAAACCCCCCAAGAAATAGCATTTGGACTTGTGGGGACTAATAAAATGGCCCCATTTGGTAAAATGTGTTTGTTTACTATTCTTGTGGGGACTACACACACACACACACACACACACACACACACACACACAAAATCCGACAATCCAAAACTCTCCAACATTTCTCACTGTAAATCAATGGAGCCATCAGCCTAAAGGGAGGAAGACATGTTGTCATGTATTCAGACAATCTCCTCTTGTAGCTGAATCAGTCTCCTCTTGTAGCTGAATAAATCTCCTGCTCCACCAGAGGACACATTTCCCTTCCTAATTTGATTCTCAGATTCAACACCACAGGTCAAGAATGTCAACCAGATACAGCTGATTGACAAAACATTCCTCCAACAATGGAACAAAGCTGCTCCTGCATATCAATGCGTCTTGCTCTCCGGTGGAAATTCCAGAGACACTGGTAATATTTCCTTGTAAAAATGAACGAGGGTGAAAAGGTCAAAGAGGTGAGAGGAGCTAGGGACAGAGAGAGGCAGTCTACAGTATGGTACATGAGCGGAGAGGAGCTTGGTGGAGGGAGGCAGTCTACAGTATAGTACATGAGGGGAGAGGAGCTTGGTGGAGGGAGGCAGTCTCCAGTATGGTACATGAGGGGAGATGAGCTTGGTGGAGGGAGGCAGTCCACAATATGGTACATGAGGTGAAAGGAGTTTGGTGGAGGGAGGCAGTCTACAGTATGGTACATGAGGGAGAGGAGCTAGGGACAGAAAGAGGCAGTCTACAGTATGGTACATGAGGGGAGAGGAGCTAGGGACAGAGGGAGGCAGTCTACAGTATGGTACATGAGGTGTGAGAAGCTAGGGACAGAGGGAGACAGTCTACAGTATGGTACAAGAGGTGAGAGGAGCTAGGTACAGAGGGCGGCAGTCTACAGTATTGTACATGAGGTGCGAGGAGCTAGGGACAGAGGGACAGAGGGACAGAGGGAGACAGTCTACAGTACGATACATGAGGTGAGAGGAGCTAGGGACAGAGGGAAACAGTCTACAGTATGGTACATGAGGTGAGAGGAGCTAGGGACAGAGAGAGGAAGTCTACAGTATGGCAAATGAGGTGCAAGGAGCTAGGAACAGAGGGTCACAGTCTACAGTATGGTACATGAGGTGAGAGGAGCTAGGTACAGAGGAAGGCAGCCCACAGTATGGTACATGAGGTGAGAGGAGCTTTGTACAGAGGGAGGCAGTCTACAGTATGGTACATGGGGTGAAAGGAGCTTGGGGGAGGGAGGCAGTCTACTGTATGGTACATGAGGGGAGAGGAGCTAGGGACAAAGAAAGGCAGTCCACAGTATGGTACATGAGGGAAGAGGAGCTTTGTACAAAGGGAGGCAGTCTACAGTATGGTACATGAGGTGAAAGGAGCTAAGGACAGAGGGAGACAGTCTACAGTATGGTACATGAGGTGAGAGGAGCTAGGGACATAGGGCGGCAGACTACAGTATGGTACATGAGGGGAGAGGAGCTAGGGACAGAGGGAGACAGTCTACAGTATGGTACATGAGGTGAGAGGAGCTAGGGACAGAGGAAGACAGCCTACAGTATGGTACATGAGATGCGTGGAGCTAGGGACAGAGGGAGACAGTCTACAGTATGGTACATGAGGTGAGAGGAGCTAGGGACAGAGGAAGACAGCCTACAGTATGGTACATGAGTTGCGTGGAGCTAGGGACAGAGGGAGACAGTCAACAGTATGGTACATGAGGTGAGAGGAGCTAGGTGGAGAGGGCGGCAGTCTACAGTATTGTACATGAGGTGCGAGGAGCTAGGGACAGAGGGAGGCAGTCTATAGTATGGTACATGAGGTGAGAGGAGCTAGGGACAGAGGGAGGCAGTCTACAGTATGGCACATGAGGTGCAAGGAGCTAGGGACAGAGGGAGACAGTCCACAGTATGGTACATGAGGTGAGAGGAGCTATGGACAGAGGAAGGCAGCCTACAGTATGGTACATGAGTTGCGTGGAGCTAGGGACAGAGGGAGACAGTCTACAGTATGGTACATGAGGTGAGAGGAGCTAGGTACAGAGGGCGGCAGTCTACAGTATGGCACATGAGGTGCGAGGAGCTAGGGACAGAGGGAGGCAGTCTACAGTACGGTACATGAGGTGAGAGGAGCTAGGGACAGAGAGAGGCAGTCTACAGTATGGTACATGAGGTGAGAGGAGCTAGGGACAGAGGGAGGCAGTTTACAGTATGGCACATGAGGTGCAAGGAGCTAGGGACAGAGGGAGACAGTCTACAGTATGGTACATGAGGTGAGAGGAGCTAGGGACAGAGGAAGGCAGGCTACAGTATGGTACATGAGTTGCGTGGAGCTAGGGACAGAGGGAGACAGTCTACAGTATGGTACATGAGGTGAGAGGATCTAGGGACAGGGGAGGCAGTCTACAGTATGGTACATGAGGGGAGAGGAGCTTGGTGGAGGGAGGCAGTCTGCAGTATGGTACATGAGGTGAGAGGAGCTAGGTACAGAGGGCGGCAGTCTAAAGTTTTGTACATGAGTTGCGAGGAGCTAGGTACAGAGGGCGGCAGTCTACAGTATTGTACATGAGGTGCGAGGAGCTAGGGCCAGAGGGAGACAGTCTACAGTATGCTACATTAGGTGAGAGGAGCTAGGGACAGAGCGAAACAGTCTACAGTATGGTACATGAGGTGAGAGGAGCAAGGGACAGGGGAGGCAGTCTACAGTATTGCACATGAGGTGCAAGGAGCTTGGTGGAGGGAGGCAGTCTACAGTATCGTACATGACGTGAAAGGAGCTAGGGACAGAGAGAGACAGTCTACAGTATGGTACATGAGGTGAGAGGAGCTAGGGACAGGGGAGGCAGTCTACAGTATGGTACATGAGGGGAGAGGAGCTTGGTGGAGGGAGGCAGTCTGCAGTATGGTAAATGAGGTGAGAGGAGCTAGGTACAGAGGGCGGCAGTCTAAAGTTTTGTACATGAGGTGCGAGGAGCTAGGTACAGAGGGCGGCAGTCTACAGTATTGTACATGAGGTGCGAGGAGCTAGGGACAGAGGGAGACAGTCTACAGTATGGTACATTAGGTGAGAGGAGCTAGGGACAGAGCGAAACAGTCTACAGTATGGTACATGAGGTGAGAGGAGCAAGGGACAGGGGAGGCAGTCTACAGTATGGCACATGAGGTGCAAGGAGCTTGGTGGAGGGAGGCAGTCTACAGTATCGTACATGACGTGAAAGGAGCTAGGGACAGAGGGAGACAGTCTACAGTATGGTACATGAGGTGAGAGGAGCTAGGTACAGAGGGCGGCAGTACCTGGGCGGCAGGTAGCCTAGTGGGGGCGGCAGGTAGCCTAGTGGTTAGAGCTTTGGACTTGTAACCGGAGGGTTGCAAGTTCGAATCCCCGAGCTGACAAGGAAAAAAATCTGTCGTTCTGCCCCTGAACAAGGCAGTTAACCCACTGTTCTCGGGCGCCGAAGACGTGGATGTCGATTAAGGCAGCCCCCGCACCTCTCTCTGATTCAGAGGGGTTGGGTTAAATGCGGAAGACACATTTCGGTCGAAGGCATTTGGTTGTACAACTGACTAATAATGGTGACTTTGACTTTACAGTATTGTACATGAGGTGCGAGGAGCTTGGGACAGGAGACAGTCTACAGTATGGTACATGAGGTGAGAGGAGCTAGGGACAGAGGGAGGCAGTCTACAGTATGGCAAATGAGTTGCGTGGAGCTAGGGACAGAGGGAGACAGTCTACTGTATGTTACATGAGGTGAGAGGAGCTTGCGATAGGGGATGCAGTCTACAGTATTGTACATGAGGTGCGAGGAGCTAGGGACAGAGGGAGACAGTCTACAGTATGGTACATGAGGTGAGAGGAGCTAGGGACAGAGGGAGGCAGTCTACAGTATGGCACATGAGGTGCAAGGAGCTAGGGACAGAGGCAGGCAGTCTACAGTATGGTAAATGAGGGTAGAGGAGCTATGGACAGAGAGAGGCAGACCACAGTATGATACATGAGGTGAGAGGAGCTTTGTACAGAGGGAGGCAGTCTACAGTATGGTACATGGGGTGAAAGGAGCTTGGGGGAGGGAGGCAGTCTACTGTATGGTACATGAGGTGAGAGGAGATAGGTACAGAGGGCGGCAGTCTACAGTATGGTACATGAGGTGCAGGAGCTAGGGACAGGAGACAGTCTACAGTACGTACATGAGGTGAGAGGAGCTAGGGACAGAGGGAGGCAGTCTACAGTATGGTACATGAGGGGAGAGGAGCTTGGTGGAGGAGGTAGACTACAGTATGGTACATGAGGGAGAGGAGCTAGGGACAAAGAAGGCAGTCCACAGTATGGTACATGAGGGAAGAGGAGTTTTGTACAGAGGGAGACAGTCTACAGTATGGTACATGAGGTGAACGGAGCTAGGGACAGAGGGAGACAGTCTACAGTATGGTACATGAGGTGAGAGGAGCTATGGACAGAGGAAGGCAGCCTACAGTATGGTACATGAGCTGTGGAGCTAGGGACAGAGGGAGGCAGTCTACAGTATGGCACATGAGGTGCAAGGAGCTAGGGACAGAGGGAGACAGTCTACAGTATGGTACATGAGGTGAGAGGAGCTAGGGACAGAGGAAGGCAGGCTACAGTATGGTACATGAGTTGCGTGGAGCTAGGGACAGAGGGAGACAGTCTACAGTATGGTACATGAGGTGAGAGGAGCTAGGGACAGGGAGGCAGTCTACAGTATGGTACATGAGGCGAGAGGAGCTTGGTGGAGGGAGGCAGTCTACAGTATGGTACATGAGGTGAGAGGAGCTAGGGACAGAGGAAGGCAGTCTACAGTATGGCAAATGAGTTGCGTGGAGCTAGGGACAGAGGGAGACAGTCTACTGTATGTTACATGAGGTGAGAGGAGCTTGCGATAGGGGATGCAGTCTACAGTATTGTACATGAGGTGCGAGGAGCTAGGGACAGAGGGAGACAGTCTACAGTATGGTACATGAGGTGAGAGGAGCTAGGGACAGAGGGAGGCAGTCTACAGTATGGCACATGAGGTGCAAGGAGCTAGGGACAGAGGCAGGCAGTCTACAGTATGGTAAATGAGGGTAGAGGAGCTATGGACAGAGAGAGGCAGACCACAGTATGATACATGAGGTGAGAGGAGCTTTGTACAGAGGGAGGCAGTCTACAGTATGGTACATGGGGTGAAAGGAGCTTGGGGGAGGGAGGCAGTCTACTGTATGGTACATGAGGTGAGAGGAGATAGGTACAGAGGGCGGCAGTCTACAGTATGGTACATGAGGTGCGAGGAGCTAGGGACAGGAGACAGTCTACAGTACGGTACATGAGGTGAGAGGAGCTAGGGACAGAGGGAGGCAGTCTACAGTATGGTACATGAGGGAGAGGAGCTTGGTGGAGGAGGTAGACTACAGTATGGTACATGAGGGAGAGGAGCTAGGGACAAAGAAGGCAGTCCACAGTATGGTACATGAGGGAAGAGGAGTTTTGTACAGAGGGAGACAGTCTACAGTATGGTACATGAGGTGAACGGAGCTAGGGACAGAGGGAGACAGTCTACAGTATGGTACATGAGGTGAGAGGAGCTATGGACAGAGGAAGGCAGCCTACAGTATGGTACATGAGTTGCGTGGAGCTAGGGACAGAGGGAGGCAGTCTACAGTATGGCACATGAGGTGCAAGGAGCTAGGGACAGAGGGAGACAGTCTACAGTATGGTACATGAGGTGAGAGGAGCTAGGGACAGAGGAAGGCAGGCTACAGTATGGTACATGAGTTGCGTGGAGCTAGGGACAGAGGGAGACAGTCTACAGTATGGTACATGAGGTGAGAGGAGCTAGGGACAGGGAGGCAGTCTACAGTATGGTACATGAGGCGAGAGGAGCTTGGTGGAGGGAGGCAGTCTACAGTATGGTACATGAGGTGAGAGGAGCTAGGGACAGAGGAAGGCAGCCTACAGTATGGTACATGAGTTGCGTGGAGCTAGGGACAGGGGAGACAGTCTACAGTATGGTACATGAGGTGAGAGGAGCTAGGGACAGGGGAGGCAGTCTACAGTATGGTACATGAGGGGAGAGGAGCTTGGTGGAAGGAGGCAGTCTGCAGTATGGTACATGAGGTGAGAGGAGCTAGGTACAGAGGGCGGCAGTCTAAAGTTTTGTACATGAGGTGCGAGGAGCTAGGTACAGAGGGCGGCAGTGTACAGTATTGTACATGATGTGCGAGGAGCTATGGACAGAGGGAGGCAGTCTACAGTATGGTACATGAGGTGAGAGGAGCTAGGGACAGAGGGAGGCAGTCTACAGTATGGCAAATGAGTTGTGTGGAGCTAGGGACAGAGGGAGACAGTGTACTGTATGGTACATGAGGTGAGAGGAGCTAGGGATAGGGGAGGCAGTCTACAGTATGGTACATGAGGGGAGAGGAGCTTGGTACAGAGGGAGACAGTCTACAGTATGGTACATGAGGGTTAGGAGCTTGGTGGAGGGATGCAGTTTACAGTATGGTACATTAGGGGAGAGGAGGTAGGGACAAAGAAAGGCAGTCCACTGTATGGTACATGAGGTGAGAGGAGCTTGGTGGAGGGAGGCAGTCTACAGTATAGTACATGAGGTGAAAGGAGCTTGGTGGAGGGAGGCAGTCTACAGTATAGTACATGAGGTGAGAGGAGCTAGGGACAGAGGGAGACAGTCCACAGTATGGTACATGAGGAGAGAGGAGCTAGGGACAGAGGGAGGCAGTCTACAGTTCTGTACATGAGGTGCGAGGAGCTAGGGACAGAGAGAGGCAGTCCACAGTATGATACATGAGGTGAGAGGAGCTTTGTACAGAGGGAGGCAGTCTACAGTATGGTACGTGAGGTGAAAGGAGCTTGGTGGAGGGAGGCAGTCTACAGTATGGTACATGAGGTGCAAGGAGCTAGGGACAGAGGGAGACAGACTACAGTATTGTACATGAGGTGAGAGGAGCTAGGTACACAGGGCGGCAGTCTACAGTATGGTACATGAGGGGAGAGGAGCTTGGTACAGAGGGAGACAGTCTACAGTATGGTACATGAGGGTTAGGAGCTTGGTGGAGGGATGCAGTTTACAGTATGGTACATTAGGGGAGAGGAGGTAGGGACAAAGAAAGGCAGTCCACTGTATGGTACATGAGGTGAGAGGAGCTTGGTGGAGGGAGGCAGTCTACAGTATAGTACATGAGGTGAAAGGAGCTTGATGGAGGGAGGCAGTCTACAGTATTGTACATGAGGTGCGAGGAGCTAGGGACAGAGGGAGACAGTCTACAGTATGGTACATGAGGTGAGAGGAGCTAGGGACAGAGGGAGGCAGTCTACAGTATGGCACATGAGGTGCAAGGAGCTAGGGACAGAGGCAGGCAGTCTACAGTATGGTAAATGAGGGTAGAGGAGCTATGGACAGAGAGAGGCAGACCACAGTATGATACATGAGGTGAGAGGAGCTTTGTACAGAGGGAGGCAGTCTACAGTATGGTACATGGGGTGAAAGGAGCTTGGGGGAGGGAGGCAGTCTACTGTATGGTACATGAGGTGAGAGGAGATAGGTACAGAGGCGGCAGTCTACAGTATGGTACATGAGGTGCGAGGAGCTAGGGACAGGAGACAGTCTACAGTACGGTACATGAGGTGAGAGGAGCTAGGGACAGAGGGAGGCAGTCTACAGTATGGTACATGAGGGGAGAGGAGCTTGGTGGAGGAGGTAGACTACAGTATGGTACATGAGTGGGAGAGGAGCTAGGGACAAAGAAGGCAGTCCACAGTATGGTACATGAGGGAAGAGGAGTTTTGTACAGAGGGAGACAGTCTACAGTATGGTACATGAGGTGAACGGAGCTAGGGACAGAGGGAAACAGTCTACAGTATGGTACATGAGGTGAGAGGAGCTATGGACAGAGGAAGGCAGCCTACAGTATGGTACATGAGTTGCGTGGAGCTAGGGACAGAGGGAGGCAGTCTACAGTATGGCACATGAGGTGCAAGGAGCTAGGGACAGAGGGAGACAGTCTACAGTATGGTACATGAGGTGAGAGGAGCTAGGGACAGAGGAAGGCAGGCTACAGTATGGTACATGAGTTGCGTGGAGCTAGGGACAGAGGGAGACAGTCTACAGTATGGTACATGAGGTGAGAGGAGCTAGGGACAGGGGAGGCAGTCTACAGTATGGTACATGAGGCGAGAGGAGCTTGGTGGAGGGAGGCAGTCTACAGTATGGTACATGAGGTGAGAGGAGCTAGGGACAGAGGAAGGCAGCCTACAGTATGGTACATGAGTTGCGTGGAGCTAGGGACAGGGGAGACAGTCTACAGTATGGTACATGAGGTGAGAGGAGCTAGGGACAGGGGAGGCAGTCTACAGTATGGTACATGAGGGGAGAGGAGCTTGGTGGAAGGAGGCAGTCTGCAGTATGGTACATGAGGTGAGAGGAGCTAGGTACAGAGGGCGGCAGTCTAAAGTTTTGTACATGAGGTGCGAGGAGCTAGGTACAGAGGGCGGCAGTGTACAGTATTGTACATGATGTGCGAGGAGCTATGGACAGAGGGAGGCAGTCTACAGTATGGTACATGAGGTGAGAGGAGCTAGGGACAGAGGGAGGCAGTCTACAGTATGGCAAATGAGTTGTGTGGAGCTAGGGACAGAGGGAGACAGTGTACTGTATGGTACATGAGGTGAGAGGAGCTAGGGATAGGGAGGCAGTCTACAGTATGGTACATGAGGGGAGAGGAGCTTGGTACAGAGGGAGACAGTCTACAGTATGGTACATGAGGGTTAGGAGCTTGGTGGAGGGATGCAGTTTACAGTATGGTACATTAGGGGAGAGGAGGTAGGGACAAAGAAAGGCAGTCCACTGTATGGTACATGAGGTGAGAGGAGCTTGGTGGAGGGAGGCAGTCTACAGTATAGTACATGAGGTGAAAGGAGCTTGGTGGAGGGAGGCAGTCTACAGTATAGTACATGAGGTGAGAGGAGCTAGGGACAGAGGGAGACAGTCCACAGTATGGTACATGAGGAGAGAGGAGCTAGGGACAGAGGGAGGCAGTCTACAGTTCTGTACATGAGGTGCGAGGAGCTAGGGACAGAGAGAGGCAGTCCACAGTATGATACATGAGGTGAGAGGAGCTTTGTACAGAGGGAGGCAGTCTACAGTATGGTACGTGGAGGTGAAAGGAGCTTGGTGGAGGGAGGCAGTCTACAGTATGGTACATGAGGTGCAAGGAGCTAGGGACAGAGGGAGACAGACTACAGTATTGTACATGAGGTGAGAGGAGCTAGGTACACAAGGCGGCAGTCTACAGTATGGTACATGAGGGGAGAGGAGCTTGGTACAGAGGGAGACAGTCTACAGTATGGTACATGAGGGTTAGGAGCTTGGTGGAGGGATGCAGTTTACAGTATGGTACATTAGGGGAGAGGAGGTAGGGACAAAGAAAGGCAGTCCACTGTATGGTACATGAGGTGAGAGGAGCTTGGTGGAGGGAGGCAGTCTACAGTATAGTACATGAGGTGAAAGGAGCTTGATGGAGGGAGGCAGTCTACAGTATTGTACATGAGGTGCGAGGAGCTAGGGACAGAGGGAGACAGTCTACAGTATGGTACATGAGGTGAGAGGAGCTAGGGACAGAGGGAGGCAGTCTACAGTATGGCACATGAGGTGCAAGGAGCTAGGGACAGAGGCAGGCAGTCTACAGTATGGTAAATGAGGGTAGAGGAGCTATGGACAGAGAGAGGCAGACCACAGTATGATACATGAGGTGAGAGGAGCTTTGTACAGAGGGAGGCAGTCTACAGTATGGTACATGGGGTGAAAGGAGCTTGGGGGAGGGAGGCAGTCTACTGTATGGTACATGAGGTGAGAGGAGATAGGTACAGAGGGAGACAGTCTACAGTATGGTACATGAGGGTTAGGAGCTTGGTGGAGGGATGCAGTTTACAGTATGGTACATTAGGGGAGAGGAGGTAGGGACAAAGAAAGGCAGTCCACTGTATGGTACATGAGGTGAGAGGAGCTTGGTGGAGGGAGGCAGTCTACAGTATAGTACATGAGGTGAAAGGAGCTTGGTGGAGGGAGGCAGTCTACAGTATAGTACATGAGGTGAGAGGAGCTAGGGACAGAGGGAGACAGTCCACAGTATGGTACATGAGGAGAGAGGAGCTAGGGACAGAGGGAGGCAGTCTACAGTTCTGTACATGAGGTGCGAGGAGCTAGGGACAGAGAGAGGCAGTCCACAGTATGATACATGAGGTGAGAGGAGCTTTGTACAGAGGGAGGCAGTCTACAGTATGGTACGTGAGGTGAAAGGAGCTTGGTGGAGGGAGGCAGTCTACAGTATGGTACATGAGGTGCAAGGAGCTAGGGACAGAGGGAGACAGACTACAGTATTGTACATGAGGTGAGAGGAGCTAGGTACACAGGGCGGCAGTCTACAGTATGGTACATGAGGGAGAGGAGCTTGGTACAGAGGGAGACAGTCTACAGTATGGTACATGAGGGTTAGGAGCTTGGTGGAGGGATGCAGTTTACAGTATGGTACATTAGGGGAGAGGAGGTAGGGACAAAGAAAGGCAGTCCACTGTATGGTACATGAGGTGAGAGGAGCTTGGTGGAGGGAGGCAGTCTCACAGTATAGTACATGAGGTGAAAGGAGCTTGATGGAGGGAGGCAGTCTACAGTATTGTACATGAGGTGCGAGGAGCTAGGGACAGAGGGAGACAGTCTACAGTATGGTACATGAGGTGAGAGGAGCTAGGGACAGAGGGAGGCAGTCTACAGTATGGCACATGAGGTGCAAGGAGCTAGGGACAGAGGCAGGCAGTCTACAGTATGGTAAATGAGGGTAGAGGAGCTATGGACAGAGAGAGGCAGACCACAGTATGATACATGAGGTGAGAGGAGCTTTGTACAGAGGGAGGCAGTCTACAGTATGGTACATGGGGTGAAAGGAGCTTGGGGGAGGGAGGCAGTCTACTGTATGGTACATGAGGTGAGAGGAGATAGGTACAGAGGGCGGCAGTCTACAGTATGGTACCAGAGGTGCGAGGAGCTAGGGACAGGAGACAGTCTACAGTACGGTACATGAGGTGAGAGGAGCTAGGGACAGAGGGAGGCAGTCTACAGTATGGTACATGAGGGGAGAGGAGCTTGGTGGAGGAGGTAGACTACAGTATGGTACATGAGGGGAGAGGAGCTAGGGACAAAGAAGGCAGTCCACAGTATGGTACATGAGGGAAGAGGAGTTTTGTACAGAGGGAGACAGTCTACAGTATGGTACATGAGGTGAACGGAGCTAGGGACAGAGGGAAACAGTCTACAGTATGGTACATGAGGTGAGAGGAGCTATGGACAGAGGAAGGCAGCCTACAGTATGGTACATGAGTTGCGTGGAGCTAGGGACAGAGGGAGGCAGTCTACAGTATGGCACATGAGGTGCAAGGAGCTAGGGACAGAGGGAGACAGTCTACAGTATGGTACGCGAGGTGAGAGGAGCTAGGGACAGAGGAAGGCAGGCTACAGTATGGTACATGAGTTGCGTGGAGCTAGGGACAGAGGGAGACAGTCTACAGTATGGTACATGAGGTGAGAGGAGCTAGGGACAGGGGAGGCAGTCTACAGTATGGTACATGAGGCGAGAGGAGCTTGGTGGAGGGAGGCAGTCTACAGTATGGTACATGAGGTGAGAGGAGCTAGGGACAGAGGAAGGCAGCCTACAGTATGGTACATGAGTTGCGTGGAGCTAGGGACAGGGGAGACAGTCTACAGTATGGTACATGAGGTGAGAGGAGCTAGGGACAGGAGGCAGTCTACAGTATGGTACATGAGGGAGAGGAGCTTGGTGGAAGGAGGCAGTCTGCAGTATGGTACATGAGGTGAGAGGAGCTAGGTACAGAGGGCGGCAGTCTAAAGTTTTGTACATGAGGTGCGAGGAGCTAGGTACAGAGGGCGGCAGTGTACAGTATTGTACATGATGTGCGAGGAGCTATGGACAGAGGGAGGCAGTCTACAGTATGGTACATGAGGTGAGAGGAGCTAGGGACAGAGGGAGGCAGTCTACAGTATGGCAAATGAGTTGTGTGGAGCTAGGGACAGAGGGAGACAGTGTACTGTATGGTACATGAGGTGAGAGGAGCTAGGGATAGGGGAGGCAGTCTACAGTATGGTACATGAGGGGAGAGGAGCTTGGTACAGAGGGAGACAGTCTACAGTATGGTACATGAGGGTTAGGAGCTTGGTGGAGGGATGCAGTTTACAGTATGGTACATTAGGGAGAGGAGGTAGGGACAAAGAAAGGCAGTCCACTGTATGGTACATGAGGTGAGAGGAGCTTGGTGGAGGGAGGCAGTCTACAGTATAGTACATGAGGTGAAAGGAGCTTGGTGGAGGGAGGCAGTCTACAGTATAGTACATGAGGTGAGAGGAGCTAGGGACAGAGGGAGACAGTCCACAGTATGGTACATGAGGAGAGAGGAGCTAGGGACAGAGGGAGGCAGTCTACAGTTCTGTACATGAGGTGCGAGGAGCTAGGGACAGAGAGAGGCAGTCCACAGTATGATACATGAGGTGAGAGGAGCTTTGTACAGAGGGAGGCAGTCTACAGTATGGTACGTGAGGTGAAAGGAGCTTGGTGGAGGGAGGCAGTCTACAGTATGGTACATGAGGTGCAAGGAGCTAGGGACAGAGGGAGACAGACTACAGTATTGTACATGAGGTGAGAGGAGCTAGGTACACAGGGCGGCAGTCTACAGTATGGTACATGAGGGGAGAGGAGCTTGGTACAGAGGGAGACAGTCTACAGTATGGTACATGAGGGTTAGGAGCTTGGTGGAGGGATGCAGTTTACAGTATGGTACATTAGGGGAGAGGAGGTAGGGACAAAGAAAGGCAGTCCACTGTATGGTACATGAGGTGAGAGGAGCTTGGTGGAGGGAGGCAGTCTACAGTATAGTACATGAGGTGAAAGGAGCTTGATGGAGGGAGGCAGTCTACAGTATTGTACATGAGGTGCGAGGAGCTAGGGACAGAGGGAGACAGTCTACAGTATGGTACATGAGGTGAGAGGAGCTAGGGACAGAGGGAGACAGTCCACAGTATGGTACATGAGGAGAGAGGAGCTAGGGACAGAGGGAGGCAGTCTACAGTTCTGTACATGAGGTGCGAGGAGCTAGGGACAGAGAGAGGCAGTCCACAGTATGATACATGAGGTGAGAGGAGCTTTGTACAGAGGGAGGCAGTCTACAGTATGGTACGTGAGGTGAAAGGAGCTTGGTGGAGGGAGGCAGTCTACAGTATGGTACATGAGGTGCAAGGAGCTAGGGACAGAGGGAGACAGACTACAGTATTGTACATGAGGTGAGAGGAGCTAGGTACACAGGGCGGCAGTCTACAGTATGGTACATGAGGGGAGAGGAGCTTGGTACAGAGGGAGACAGTCTACAGTATGGTACATGAGGGTTAGGAGCTTGGTGGAGGGATGCAGTTTACAGTATGGTACATTAGGGGAGAGGAGGTAGGGACAAAGAAAGGCAGTCCACTGTATGGTACATGAGGTGAGAGGAGCTTGGTGGAGGGAGGCAGTCTACAGTATAGTACATGAGGTGAAAGGAGCTTGATGGAGGGAGGCAGTCTACAGTATTGTACATGAGGTGCGAGGAGCTAGGGACAGAGGGAGACAGTCTACAGTATGGTACATGAGGTGAGAGGAGCTAGGGACAGAGGGAGGCAGTCTACAGTATGGCACATGAGGTGCAAGGAGCTAGGGACAGAGGCAGGCAGTCTACAGTATGGTAAATGAGGGTAGAGGAGCTATGGACAGAGAGAGGCAGACCACAGTATGATACATGAGGTGAGAGGAGCTTTGTACAGAGGGAGGCAGTCTACAGTATGGTACATGGGGTGAAAGGAGCTTGGGGGAGGGAGGCAGTCTACTGTATGGTACATGAGGTGAGAGGAGATAGGTACAGAGGGCGGCAGTCTACAGTATGGTACATGAGGTGCGAGGAGCTAGGGACAGGAGACAGTCTACAGTACGGTACATGAGGTGAGAGGAGCTAGGGACAGAGGGAGGCAGTCTACAGTATGGTACATGAGGGGAGAGGAGCTTGGTGGAGGAGGTAGACTACAGTATGGTACATGAGGGGAGAGGAGCTAGGGACAAAGAAGGCAGTCCACAGTATGGTACATGAGGGAAGAGGAGTTTTGTACAGAGGGAGACAGTCTACAGTATGGTACATGAGGTGAACGGAGCTAGGGTCAGAGGGAGACAGTCTACAGTATGGTACATGAGGTGAGAGGAGCTATGGACAGAGGAAGGCAGCCTACAGTATGGTACATGAGTTGCGTGGAGCTAGGGACAGACGGAGGCAGTCTACAGTATGGCACATGAGGTGAAAGGAGCTTGGTGGAGGGAGGCAGTCTACAGTATGGTACATGAGGTGCAAGGAGCTAGGGACAGAGGGAGACAGACTACAGTATTGTACATGAGGTGAGAGGAGCTAGGTACACAGGGCGGCAGTCTACAGTATGGTACATGAGGGGAGAGGAGCTTGGTACAGAGGGAGACAGTCTACAGTATGGTACATGAGGGTTAGGAGCTTGGTGGAGGGATGCAGTTTACAGTATGGTACATTAGGGGAGAGGAGGTAGGGACAAAGAAAGGCAGTCCACTGTATGGTACATGAGGTGAGAGGAGCTTGGTGGAGGGAGGCAGTCTACAGTATAGTACATGAGGTGAAAGGAGCTTGATGGAGGGAGGCAGTCTACAGTATTGTACATGAGGTGCGAGGAGCTAGGGACAGAGGGAGACAGTCTACAGTATGGTACATGAGGTGAGAGGAGCTAGGGACAGAGGGAGGCAGTCTACAGTATGGCACATGAGGTGCAAGGAGCTAGGGACAGAGGCAGGCAGTCTACAGTATGGTAAATGAGGGTAGAGGAGCTATGGACAGAGAGAGGCAGACCACAGTATGATACATGAGGTGAGAGGAGCTTTGTACAGAGGGAGGCAGTCTACAGTATGGTACATGGGGTGAAAGGAGCTTGGGGGAGGGAGGCAGTCTACTGTATGGTACATGAGGTGAGAGGAGATAGGTACAGAGGGCGGCAGTCTACAGTATGGTACATGAGGTGCGAGGAGCTAGGGACAGGAGACAGTCTACAGTACGGTACATGAGGTGAGAGGAGCTAGGGACAGAGGGAGGCAGTCTACAGTATGGTACATGAGGGGAGAGGAGCTTGGTGGAGGAGGTAGACTACAGTATGGTACATGAGGGGAGAGGAGCTAGGGACAAAGAAGGCAGTCCACAGTATGGTACATGAGGGAAGAGGAGTTTTGTACAGAGGGAGACAGTCTACAGTATGGTACATGAGGTGAACGGAGCTAGGGACAGAGGGAGACAGTCTACAGTATGGTACATGAGGTGAGAGGAGCTATGGACAGAGGAAGGCAGCCTACAGTATGGTACATGAGTTGCGTGGAGCTAGGACCAGAGGGAGGCAGTCTACAGTATGGCACATGAGGTGCAAGGAGCTAGGGACAGAGGGAGACAGTCTACAGTATGGTACATGAGGTGAGAGGAGCTAGGGACAGAGGAAGGCAGGCTACAGTATGGTACATGAGTTGCGTGGAGCTAGGGACAGAGGGAGACAGTCTACAGTATGGTACATGAGGTGAGAGGAGCTAGGGACAGGGGAGGCAGTCTACAGTATGGTACATGAGGCGAGAGGAGCTTGGTGGAGGGAGGCAGTCTACAGTATGGTACATGAGGTGAGAGGAGCTAGGGACAGAGGAAGGCAGCCTACAGTATGGTACATGAGTTGCGTGGAGCTAGGGACAGGGAGACAGTCTACAGTATGGTACATGAGGTGAGAGGAGCTAGGGACAGGGAGGCAGTCTACAGTATGGTACATGAGGGAGAGGAGCTTGGTGGAAGGAGGCAGTCTGCAGTATGGTACATGAGGTGAGAGGAGCTAGGTACAGAGGGCGGCAGTCTAAAGTTTTGTACATGAGGTGCGAGGAGCTAGGTACAGAGGGCAGCAGTGTACAGTATTGTACATGATGTGCGAGGAGCTATGGACAGAGGGAGGCAGTCTACAGTATGGTACATGAGGTGAGAGGAGCTAGGGACAGAGGGAGGCAGTCTACAGTATGGCAAATGAGTTGTGTGGAGCTAGGGACAGAGGGAGACAGTGTACTGTATGGTACATGAGGTGAGAGGAGCTAGGGATAGGGAGGCAGTCTACAGTATGGTACATGAGGGGAGAGGAGCTTGGTACAGAGGGAGACAGTCTACAGTATGGTACATGAGGGTTAGGAGCTTGGTGGAGGGATGCAGTTTACAGTATGGTACATTAGGGGAGAGGAGGTAGGGACAAAGAAAGGCAGTCCACTGTATGGTACATGAGGTGAGAGGAGCTTGGTGGAGGGAGGCAGTCTACAGTATAGTACATGAGGTGAAAGGAGCTTGGTGGAGGGAGGCAGTCTACAGTATAGTACATGAGGTGAGAGGAGCTAGGGACAGAGGGAGACAGTCCACAGTATGGTACATGAGGAGAGAGGAGCTAGGGACAGAGGGAGGCAGTCTACAGTTCTGTACATGAGGTGCGAGGAGCTAGGGACAGATAGAGGCAGTCCACAGTATGATACATGAGGTGAGAGGAGCTTTGTACAGAGGGAGGCAGTCTACAGTATGGTACGTGAGGTGAAAGGAGCTTGGTGGAGGGAGGCAGTCTACAGTATGGTACATGAGGTGCAAGGAGCTAGGGACAGAGGGAGACAGACTACAGTATTGTACATGAGGTGAGAGGAGCTAGGTACACAGGGCGGCAGTCTACAGTATGGTACATGAGGGAGAGGAGCTTGGTACAGAGGGAGACAGTCTACAGTATGGTACATGAGGGTTAGGAGCTTGGTGGAGGGATGCAGTTTACAGTATGGTACATTAGGGGAGAGGAGGTAGGGACAAAGAAAGGCAGTCCACTGTATGGTACATGAGGTGAGAGGAGCTTGGTGGAGGGAGGCAGTCTACAGTATAGTACATGAGGTGAAAGGAGCTTGGTGGAGGGAGGCAGTCTACAGTATAGTACATGAGGTGAGAGGAGCTAGGGACAGAGGGAGACAGTCCACAGTATGGTACATGAGGAGAGAGGAGCTAGGGACAGAGGGAGGCAGTCTACAGTATTGTACATGAGGTGCGAGGAGCTAGGGACAGAGGGAGACAGTCTACAGTATGGTACATTAGGTGAGAGGAGCTAGGGACAGAGCGAAACAGTCTACAGTATGGTACATGAGGTGAGAGGAGCAAGGGACAGGGGAGGCAGTCTACAGTATGGCACATGAGGTGCAAGGAGCTTGGTGGAGGGAGGCAGTCTACAGTATCGTACATGACGTGAAAGGAGCTAGGGACAGAGGGAGACAGTCTACAGTATGGTACATGAGGTGAGAGGAGCTAGGTACAGAGGGCGGCAGTACCTGGGCGGCAGGTAGCCTAGTGGGGGCGGCAGGTAGCCTAGTGGTTAGAGCTTTGGACTTGTAACCGGAGGGTTGCAAATTCGAATCCCGAGCTGACAAGGAAAAAATCTGTCGTTCTGCCCCTGAACAAGGCAGTTAACCCACTGTTCCCCGGGCGCCGAAGACGTTGATGTCGATTAAGGCAGCCCCCCGCACCTCTCTGATTCAGAGGGGTTGGGTTAAATGCGGAAGACACATTTCGGTCGAAGGCATTTGGTTGTACAACTGACTAATAATGGTGACTTTGACTTTACAGTATTGTACATGAGGTGCGAGGAGCTTGGGACAGGAGACAGTCTACAGTATGGTACATGAGGTGAGAGGAGCTAGGGACAGAGGGAGGCAGTCTACAGTATGGCAAATGAGTTGCGTGGAGCTAGGGACAGAGGGAGACAGTCTACTGTATGTTACATGAGGTGAGAGGAGCTTGCGATAGGGGATGCAGTCTACAGTATTGTACATGAGGTGCGAGGAGCTAGGGACAGAGGGAGACAGTCTACAGTATGGTACATGAGGTGAGAGGAGCTAGGGACAGAGGGAGGCAGTCTACAGTATGGCACATGAGGTGCAAGGAGCTAGGGACAGAGGCAGGCAGTCTACAGTATGGTAAATGAGGGTAGAGGAGCTATGGACAGAGAGAGGCAGACCACAGTATGATACATGAGGTGAGAGGAGCTTTGTACAGAGGGAGGCAGTCTACAGTATGGTACATGGGGTGAAAGGAGCTTGGGGGAGGGAGGCAGTCTACTGTATGGTACATGAGGTGAGAGGAGATAGGTACAGAGGGCGGCAGTCTACAGTATGGTACATGAGGTGCGAGGAGCTAGGGACAGAGGGAGACAGTCTACAGTATGGTACATGAGGTGAGAGGAGCTAGGGATAGAGGGAGGCAGTCTACAGTATGGTACATGAGGGGAGAGGAGCTTGGTGGAGGAGGTAGACTACAGTATGGTACATGAGGGGAGAGGAGCTAGGGACAAAGAAGGCAGTCCACAGTATGGTACATGAGGGAAGAGGAGTTTTGTACAGAGGGAGACAGTCTACAGTATGGTACATGAGGTGAACGGAGCTAGGGACAGAGGGAGACAGTCTACAGTATGGTACATGAGGTGAGAGGAGCTATGGACAGAGGAAGGCAGCCTACAGTATGGTACATGAGTTGCGTGGAGCTAGGGACAGAGGGAGGCAGTCTACAGTATGGCACATGAGGTGCAAGGAGCTAGGGACAGAGGGAGACAGTCTACAGTATGGTACATGAGGTGAGAGGAGCTAGGGACAGAGGAAGGCAGGCTACAGTATGGTACATGAGTTGCGTGGAGCTAGGGACAGAGGGAGACAGTCTACAGTATGGTACATGAGGTGAGAGGAGCTAGGGACAGGGGAGGCAATCTACAGTATGGTACATGAGGCGAGAGGAGCTTGGTGGAGGGAGGCAGTCTACAGTATGGTACATGAGGTGAGAGGAGCTAGGGGCAGAGGAAGGCAGCCTACAGTATGGTACATGAGTTGCGTGGAGCTAGGGACAGGGGAGACAGTCTACAGTATGGTACATGAGGTGAGAGGAGCTAGGGACAGGGGAGGCAGTCTACAGTATGGTACATGAGGGGAGAGGAGCTTGGTGGAAGGAGGCAGTCTGCAGTATGGTACATGAGGTGAGAGGAGCTAGGTACAGAGGGCGGCAGTCTAAAGTTTTGTACATGAGGGCGGCAATGTACAGTATTGTACATGATGTGCGAGGAGCTATGGACAGAGGGAGGCAGTCTACAGTATGGTACATGAGGTGAGAGGAGCTAGGGACAGAGGGAGGCAGTCTACAGTATGGCAAATGAGTTGTGTGGAGCTAGGGACAGAGGGAGACAGTGTACTGTATGGTACATGAGGTGAGAGGAGCTAGGGATAGGGGAGGCAGTCTACAGTATGGTACATGAGGGGAGAGGAGCTTGGTACAGAGGGAGACAGTCTACAGTATGGTACATGAGGGTTAGGAGCTTGGTGGAGGGATGCAGTTTACAGTATGGTACATTAGGGGAGAGGAGGTAGGGACAAAGAAAGGCAGTCCACTGTATGGTACATGAGGTGAGAGGAGCTTGGTGGAGGGAGGCAGTCTACAGTATAGTACATGAGGTGAAAGGAGCTTGGTGGAGGGAGGCAGTCTACAGTATAGTACATGAGGTGAGAGGAGCTAGGGACAGAGGGAGACAGTCCACAGTATGGTACATGAGGAGAGAGGAGCTAGGGACAGAGGGAGGCAGTCTACAGTTCTGTACATGAGGTGCGAGGAGCTAGGGACAGAGAGAGGCAGTCCACAGTATGATACATGAGGTGAGAGGAGCTTTGTACAGAGGGAGGCAGTCTACAGTATGGTACGTGAGGTGAAAGGAGCTTGGTGGAGGGAGGCAGTCTACAGTATGGTACATGAGGTGCAAGGAGCTAGGGACAGAGGGAGACAGACTACAGTATTGTACATGAGGTGAGAGGAGCTAGGTACACAGGGCGGCAGTCTACAGTATTGTACATGAGGGGAGAGGAGCTTGGGTCAGAGGGAGATAGTCTACAGTACGTTACATGAGGAGAGACGAGCTTGCTACAGAGAGAGACTTTCTACAGTATGGTACATGAGGGGAGAGGAGCTTGGTGAAGGGAAACAGTCTACGGTATGGTACATGAGGGGAGAGGATCTTGGTGGAAGGAGACAGTCTACAGTATGATACATGAGGGGAGAAGGGCTTGGTGCAGAGGGAGACAGTCAACAGCATGTTACATGGGGGGAGAGGAGCTTGGTACAGAGGGAGACAGTCTACAGTATGGTACATGAGGGAGAAGGAGCTAGGGACAGAGGGAGGCAGTCTACAGGTATGGTACATGAGGGGAGAGGAGCTTGGTGGAAGGAGACAGTCTACAGTACGTTACATGAGGGGAGAGTAGCTTGGTGGAGGGATACAGTCTACAGTATGGTAATTGAGGGGAGAGGAGCTTGGTGGAGGGATACAGTCTACAGTATGGTACATGAGGGGAGAGGAGCTTGGTGGAGGGACACAGTCTACGGTATGGTACATGAGGGGAGAGGAGCTTGGTGGAAGGAGACAGTCTACAGTATGATACATGAGGGGAGAGGAGCTTGGTACAGAGGGAGACAGTCTACAGTACGTTACATGAAGGGAGAGGAGCTTGGTGGAGGGATACAGTCTACAGTATGGTACATGAGGGGAGAGGAGCTTGGTGGAGGGATACAGTCTACAGTATGGTACATGAGGGGAGAGGAGCTTGGTGGAGGGAGACAGTCTACAGTATGGTACATGCTCACGTTTTATCTAATTCATCTGACAAAGAAAGATAAAAACCTCTGTCTCGACAAGTAGATGTTGATGATTTATGTCCTTCAAACGTTTGCGTTCGAAGACACAAGTCTAGATTTGAAGACACACAATTGACATAATCAAGGGGTTTTGGTCAGGCAGGTCACCCGTGATACAAGTATTGGACGTCCATCCATGTCTGAGGAGTTTGGGAGATGACATGGAACCCGGCCACTAGGGGGCAACAGTGAGTAGTTACCTTTAAGTAGGCTTTGGATTTCATACAGTGTGGGAGATGGGTGTAAAAGAACCAGACGTTTATAGCCGTAACGGAAATGTTGGTGACCTAAGGGCCAAAGGTTGCATGTTCAAATCCAGTGATAGAAAGTTATTTTTGTTTTAAGCCTGACCCAAACCTAAACCCTTACCTTAACCATTCAGAGTTAATACCTAACCTTAAGAATTCGGTGTTCATGCCTAAACTTAACCTTGGAACGATACAAAGAAGTAACCACACACTTTAACATTTGACATTTGGAACAACTTCAATATTTGACGTTTGAGAAACATGGATGAGTTGGAAGATGCATCTTCAATCTTCATGAAAGAAATGTAGACTTAACAACTGGAAGTCAACCAATCCTCCGTCATTCACACAAAGGAAAGGTCAAATTATTTAGTATGTTAATGTTGAAAGTGTGTGGTCGACGAAGGGAAACAAAATGGTGCAGTTTGAGGCCATGTAGATGAGAGTGATGTGGGCGCTGGAGATCTTCTCAGACCCGTACAGTTCCTTCTCTTCCCTCTGAAGAAGTGTTCATTCACCACCCCGTTCTTCTCAGAGCCATACAGTTCCTTCTCTTCCCTCTGAAGAAGTGTTCATTCACCACCCCGTTCTTCTCAGAGCCATACAGTTCCTTCTTTTCCTTCTGAAGAAGTGTTCATTCACCACCACGTTCTTCTCAGAGCCGTACAGTTCCTTCTCTTCCCTCTGAAGAAGTGTTCATTTACCACCACGTTCTTCTCAGAGCCGTACAGTTCCTTCTCTTCCCTCTGAAGAAGTGTTCATTTACCACCACGTTCTTCTCAGAGCCATACAGTTCTTTCTCTTCCCTCTGAAGAAGTGTTCATTCACCACCACGTTCTTCTCAGAGCCGTACAGTTCCTTCTCTTCCCTCTGAAGAAGTGTTCATTCACCACCATGTTCTTCTCAGAGCTGTACAGTTCATTATCTTCCATCTGAAGAAGTGTTCATTCACCACCACGTTCTTCTCAGAGCCGTACAGTTCCTTCTCTTCCCTCTGAAGAAGTGTTCATTCACCACCACGTTCTTCTTAGAGCCGTACAGTTCTTTCTCTTCCCTCTGAAGAAGTGTTCATTCACCACCACGTTCTTCTCAGAGCCGTACAGTTCTTTCTCTTCCCTCTGAAGAAGTGTTCATTCACCACCATGTTCTTCTCAGAGCTGTACAGTTCATTATCTTCCATCTGAAGAAGTGTTCATTCACCACCACGTTCTTCTTAGAGCCGTACAGTTCCTTCTCTTCCCTCTGAAGAAGTGTTCATTCACCACCACGTTCTTCTCAGAGCCGTACAGTTCCTTCTCTTCCCTCTGAAGAAGTGTTCATTCACCACCATGTTCTTCTCAGAGCCGTACAGTTCTTTCTCTTCCCTCTGAAGAAGTGTTCATTCACCACCATGTTCTTCTCAGAGCTGTACAGTTCATTATCTTCCATCTGAAGAAGTGTTCATTCACCACCACGTTCTTCTTAGAGCCGTACAGTTCATTATCTTCCATCTGAAGAAGTGTTCATTCACCACCATGTTCTTCTCAGAGCCGTACAGTTCCTTCTCTTCCCTCTGAAGAAGTGTTCATTCACCACCATGTTCTTCTCAGAGCCGTACAGTTCATTATCTTCCCTCTGAAGAAGTGTTCATTCACCACCATGTTCTTCTCAGAGCTGTACAGTTCATTATCTTCCATCTGAAGAAGTGTTCATTCACGACCATGTTCTTCTCAGAGCTGTACAGTTCATTATCTTCCCTCTGAAGAAGTGTTCATTCACCACCACGTTCTTCTCAGAGCCGTACAGTTCTTTCTCTTCCCTCTGAAGAAGTGTTCATTCACCACCATGTTCTTCTCAGAGCCGTACAGTTCATTATCTTCCATCTGAAGAAGTGTTCATTCACGACCATGTTCTTCTCAGAGCCGTACAGTTCATTATCTTCCCTCTGAAGAAGTGTTCATTCAGCAGCATCCACTGACTACGCAAAACATGATGAAGACCCTGCTCTTTCCATGACATCCTGTAGACTGACCAGGTGAATCCAGCGGAAAGCTATGATCCCTTATTGACGTCACTTGTTAAATCCACTTCAATCAGTGTAGATGAAGGGGAGGAGACTATGAACAAATTCGCAACTCATTTACAATGACGGCCTACCCCAGCCAAACCCTCCCCTAACCCGGACGACGCTGGGTCAAATGTGCGCATCACTATGGGACTCCTGATCACGGCCTGTTGTGATACAGCCCGGGATCAAACCCGGGTCTGTAGTGACGCCTCTAGCACTGCGATGCAGTGCCTTAGACAGCTGTGCCACTCAGGATCTTTCTTTGTACTGTCTCTCTTGGCTGTTAGCAAGGCAGTTGCAGTTAACTTGTCATGTATTCTCAGAAGATTAGCATACGATATGGGAATCGTCCTCACCTCGGCAATTCAAATATGTATATGAGACAGAAAACATGGCAGACTGTGGTTGTGCTCCATTGAGTATGTTGTGAATCAAGATATGAGGGATGCCATGTCAGATAGTGTGCCTAGCTAGCAGCTAGCAGAAGTCATGTGACTGGAGTCTCATTATACAAAAACTTCACAACTGTGTCACATACTCTTCAGGCAGCGCTGTACTTAAGGCTATACTGTACTGAAGGCTATACTCTACTGTAGGCTATACTCTACTGTAGGCTGTACTGTACTGTAGGCTATACTGTACTGTAGACTATATTGTACTGTAGACTATACTCTTCTGTAGGCTATACTGTACAGTAGGCTATACTGTACTGTAGGCTATACTCTACTGTAGGCTATACTCTACTGTAGGCAATACACTACTGTAGGCTGTACTGTACTGTAGGCTATACTGTACTGTAGGCTATATTGTACTGTACGCTATACTCTTCTGTAGGCTATACTGTACTGTAGGCTATACTCTACTGTAGGCTATACTCTACTGTAGGCTATGCTCTACTGCAGAATATACTGTACTGTAGCGTATATTGTACTGTAGGAGGCTGTACTGTACTGTAGGCTATACTGTACTGTAGGCTATATTGTACTGTAGGCTATACTCTTCTGTAGGCTATACTGTACAGTAGGCTATACTGTACTGTAGGCTATACTCTACTGTAGGCTATACTCTACTGTAGGCAATACACTACTGTAGGCTGTACTCTACTGTAGGCTATACTGTACTGTAGGTGATATTGTACTGTAGGCCATACTGTAGGCTATACTCTACTGTAGGCTATATTATACTGTAGGCTATACTGTACTGTATGCTATACTGTAGACTATACTTTACTGTAGGCTATACTGTACTGTAGACTATACTGTACTGTAGGCGATATTGTACTGTAGGCTATAATCTACTGTAGGCTACACTCTACTGTAGGCTATACTGTACTGTAGGCTATATTGTACATTGGGCTATACTCTACTGTAGGCTATACTCTATGGTATGCTATACTGTAGACCATACTCTACTGTAGGCTACACTGTACTGTAGACTATACAGTACTGTGGGCGACATTGTACTGTAAGCCAAACTGTATTGTAGGCTATACTCTACTGTAGGCTATACTCTACTGTAAGCTCTACTGTACTGTAGGCTATATTGTACTGTAGGATACACTCTACTGTAGGATATACTCTACTGTAGGTAATACTCTACTGTAGGCTATACTGTACTGTTGGCTATACTGTCTTGTCGGATATAAAGTACTGTAGGTTAAACACTACTGTAGGCTATACTCTACTATAGGCTATACTCTACTGTAGGCTATATTGAACTGTAGGCTACACACTACTGTAGGCTATACTGTACTGTAGACTATACAGTACTGTGGGCGACATTGTACTGTAGGCCAAACTGTATTGTAGGCTATACCCTACTGTAGGCATTACTCTACTCTAAGCTCTACTGTACTGTAGGGTATATTGTACTGTAGGATATACTCTACTGTAGGATATACTCTACTGTAGGCTATACTCAACTGTAGGCTATATTGTACAGTAGGCTATACTCTACTGTAGGCTATACTCTAATGTAGGCTATATTGTACTGTAAGCTATAATCTACTGTAGGCTATACTCTACTGTAGGCTATACTGTCTTGTCGGATATAAAGTACTGCAGGTTTAACACTACTGTAGGCTATACTCTACTATAGGCTATACTCTACTGTAGGCTATATGGTACTGTAGGCTATATGGTACTGTAGGCTATACTCTACTGTAGGCTATATTGAACTGTAGACTATACTGTACTGTAGGTGATATTGTACTGTAGGCTATACTGTAGGCTATACTCTACTGTAGGCTATATTGTACTGTAGGCTATACTCTACTATAGGCTATACTCTACTGTAGGCTACACTCTACTGTAGGCTATACTGTACTCTATGCTATGCTTTAGACTATACTCTACTGTAGGCTAAACTGTACTGTAGGCTATACTCTACTGTAGGCTATACTATTCTGTAGGCTATACTGTACTGTAGGATATGCTTTACTGTAGGCTATACTGTACTGTAGGCTATATTGTACTGTAGGCTATGTTCTACTGTAGGCTATACTCTACTGTAGGCTATACTATTCTGTAGGCTATACTGTACTGTAGGATATGCTCTACTGTAGGCTATACTGTACTGTAGAATATACTCTACTGTATGCTATACTGTAGAGCATACTCTAATGTAGGCTATACAGTACTGTAGACTATACTGTACTGTGGGCAATATTGTACTGTAGGCCAAACTGTATTGTAGGCTATACTCTAATGTAGGCTATACTCTACTGTAGGCTCTACTGTACTGTAGGCTATATTGTACTGTAGGTTATACTCTACTGTAGGCTACACCCAACTGAAGGCTATATTGTACCATAGGCTATACTCTACTGTTGGCTATACTCTACTGTAGGCTATATTGAACTGTAGGCTATACTGTACTGTAGGCTATACTCTACTGTAGGCTATACTCTACTGTAGGCTATACTGTACCGTAGGCTATATTGTACTGTAGGCTATACTCTACTGTAGGCTATATTGTACTGTAGGCCAAACCCTACTGTAGGCTATACTCTACAGTAGGCTATACTCTTCTGAAGGCTATACTGCACTGTAGGCGATACTCAACTGTAAGCCATACTCTACTGTAGACTATGCTCTACTGTAGAATATAATTAACTGTAGGCTATATTGTACTGTAGGCTATACTCTACTGTAGGCTATACTGTACTGTATGCTATACTGTAGACTATACTGTACTGTAGGCTATACTGTAAGGTAGACTATACTGTACTGTAGGCGATATTGTACTGTAGGCAATACTCTACTGTAGGCTACACTCTACTGTAGGCTATACTGTACTGTAGGCTATATTGTACTGTAGGCTATACTCTACTGTATGCTATATTGTACTGTAGGCTATACCCTACTGTAGGCTATACTCTTCTGAAGGCTATACTGCACTGTAGGCGATACTCAACTGTAAGCCATACTCTACTGTAGGCTATGCTCCACTGTAGAATATAAGTAACTGTAGGCTATATTGTACTGTAGGCTATACCCTACTGTAGGCTGTACTCTACAATAGGCTATTCTCTTCTGAAGGCTATACTGCACTGAAGGCGATACTCAACTGTAAGCCATACTCTACTGTAGGCTATGCTCTACTGTAGAACATAATTAACTGTAGGCTATATTGTACTGTAGGCTATACTCTACTGTAGGCTATACTGTACTGTATGCTATACTGTAGACTATACTCTACTGTAGGCTATACTGTACGGTAGACTATACTCTACTGTAGGCTATACTCTACTGTAGGCTATACTCTACTATAGGCTATATTATACTGTAGGCTATTCTCTACTTAAGGCTATACTGTACTGTAGGCTATATTGTACTGTAGAGTATTCTGTACTGTAGGCTATAATGTAGTGTAGGCTATACTGTGCTGTAGTCTATACTCTACTGTAGGCTATATTGTACTCTAGAAAATACTGTACTGTAGGCAATATTGTACTTTAGAGTATACTGTACTGTAGGCTATAATGTAGTGTAGGCTATACTGTGCTGTAGGCTATACTCTACGGTAGGCTATATTGTACTGTAGGCTATACTCTACTGTAGACTATATAGTACTGTAGGCTATACTCTTCTGTAGGCTATACTGTACTGTAGGAAATGCGCTACCGTAGGCTATACAGTACTGTAGGCTATATTGTACTGGAGACAACACTATACTGTAGGCTATATTCTACGGTATACTATACTGTAGACCATACTCGACTGTAGGCTATATTGTACTGTAGGCTATACTCTACTTTAGGCTATACTCTACTGTAGGCTATACTGTCTTGTCGGATATATAGTACAATAGGTTATACATTACTTTAGACTATACTCTACTGTAGGCTATACTCTACTGTAGGCTATACTCTTCTGTAGGCTGTACTGTACTGTAGGATATGCTCTACTATAGGCTATACTATACTGTAGGATATATTGTACTGTTGTCAAGACTCTACTGTAGGCTATACTCTACTGTAGGCTATACTGTACTGTAGACTTTACTGTACTGTGGGCAATATTGTACTGTAGGCCAAACTGTATTGTAGGCTATAGTCTACTGTAGGCTATACTCTACTGTAGGCTATACTCTACTGTATGCTATTTTGTACTGTAGCTTATACTCTACTGTAGGCTATACTCTACTGTAGGCTATATTGTACTGTAGGCTATACTCTACTGTATGCTATATTGAACTGTAGGCTATACTGTACTGTAGGCTATACTCTACTGTAGGCTATACTCTACTGTAGGCTATATTGTACTAGGCTATACTCTACTGTATGCTATATTGTACTGTAGGCTATACCCTACTGTGGGCTATACTTTACAGTAGGCTATACTCTTCTGAAGGCTATACTGCACTGTAGGCGATACTCTACTGTAAGCCATACGCTATTGTAGGCTATACTGCACTGTAGGCGATACTCTACTGTAAGCCATACTCTATTGTAGGCTATGCTCTACTGTAGAATATAATTAACTGTAGGCTATATTGTACTGTAGGCTATACTCTACTGTAGGCTACACTGTACTGTATGCTATACTGTAGACTAAACTCTACTGTAGGCTATACTGTACTGTAGACTATACTGTACTGTAGGCGATATTGTACTGTAGGCTATAATCTACTGTAGGCTATACTGTACTGTAGGCTATACTCTACTGTATGCTATATGGTACTGTAGGCTATACTCTACTGTAGGCTATATTGTACTGTAGGCTATACTCTACTGTATGCTATATTGAACTGTAGGCTATACTGTACTGTAGGCTATACTCTACTGTAGGCTATACTCTACTGTAGGCTATATTGTACTAGGCTATACTCTACTGTATGCTATATTGTACTGTAGGCTATACCCTACTGTGGGCTATACTTTACAGTAGGCTATACTCTTCTGAAGGCTATACTGCACTGTAGGCGATACTCTACTGTAAGCCATACGCTATTGTAGGCTATACTGCACTGCAGGCGATACTCTACTGTAAGCCATACTCTATTGTAGGCTATGCTCTACTGTAGAATATAATTAACTGTAGGCTATATTGTACTGTAGGCTATACTCTACTGTAGGCTACACTGTACTGTATGCTATACTGTAGACTAAACTCTACTGTAGGCTATACTGTACTGTAGACTATACTGTACTGTAGGCGATATTGTACTGTAGGCTATAATCTACTGTAGGCTATACTGTACTGTAGGCTATACTCTACTGTATGCTATATGGTACTGTAGGCTATATTGAACTGTAGGCTATACTCTAGTGTAGGCTATACTGTACTGTAGGCTATACTCTACTGTATGCTATACTGTACTGTGGTCTATACTATACTGTAGGCTATAGTGTTGTCTGTACTGTACTGTAGGCTCAACTGTAGTATATACTGTACAGTATGCTATACTGTAGGCTAAACTGTACTGTAGGCTATATTGTACTGCAGGCTATTCTGTAGGCTATACTGTACTGTAGGCTATATTGTAGAATAAACTGTACTGTAGGCTGTACTGTAGGCTATTCTCTACTGTAGGCTATACAGTACTGTAGGCTATACTATACTGTAGACTATACTGTACTGTAGACTATTCTGTACCTTAGGCTATACTGGACTGTAGGCAATACTATACTGTAGGCTATACTGTACTGCAGGCTTCACTGTAGGCTATACTATAGGCTATACTGTACTGTTGGCTATACTCTACTGGAGGCTATTCTGTAGGCTACACTGTACTGTAGGCTACACTCGACTGTAGGCTATACTGGAGGCTAAACTTAACTGTAGGCTAAACTCTACTGTAGGCAATACTCTACTGTAGGCTGTACTGTAGGCTATACTATACTGTAGGCTATACTGTACTGTAGACTATACTGTACTGTAGACTATATTGTAAAGTAGGCTATACTGTGCTGCAAGCTTCATTGCAGGCTATACTGTAGGCTATACTGTACTGTAGGCAATACTGTGCTGCAGGCTATATTGTAGGCTATTCTTTGCTGTAGGCTATACTGTAGGATATACTCTACTGAAGGCTATACTGTAGGCTATACTATACTGTAGGCTATACTGTACTGTAGGCTATACTCTACTGTAGGCTATACTGTAAGCTATACTATACTGTAGGCTATACTGTACTGTAGGCTGTACTCTACTGTAGGCTATACTGTAGGCTATACTATACTGTAGGCTATACTGTTCTGCAGCCTATACTGTACTGTAGGCTATACATTAGGCTATACTGTATTGCAGGCTATACTGAAATCTATACTCTACTGTAGGCTATTCTGTAGGGTAAAATATTCTGTAGGCTATACTGTACTGCAGGCTATTCTGTAATGCTGGCTATACTGTAGACTATACTATACTGTAGGTTTTACTGTACTGTAGGCTATACTGTACTTTAGGTTATACCCTATTGGAGTCTATACTGTTCTGTAGGCTATACTGTAGGCTGTACTATACTGTAGGCTAAACTGTACTGCAGGCTATAAAGTAATGTGGGCTAGACTGTACTGTAGGCTATAATGTAGGCTATACTATACTGTACACTAAACTAGACTGTAGGCTATACTGTACTGTAGGCAATACTGTAAGCTGTATTGTACTGTAGGCTATATTGTACTGTAGGCAATACTGTGCTGCAGGCTATATTGTAGGCTATTCTTTACTGTAGGCTATACTGTAGGCTATACTGTACTGTAGGCTATACTGTAGGCTACATTATACTGTAGGCTATACTGTATTGTAGGCTATACTCTAGGCCAAACTATACTGAAGGCTATTCTGTACTGTAGGCTATACTATACTGTAGGCTATACTATACTGTAGGCAATACTGTACGGTAGGCTATACTGTAGGCTACACTGTACCACAGGCTATGCCATACTGTATGCTATACTGTACTGTAGACTATACTGTACTGTAGGCTTTACTGTACTGTAGGCTATACTGTACTGTAGGCTATACTGTAGGCTGTACTGTACTGTAGGCTATACTGAAAATAAACTGTACTGTAGACTATACCGTAGGCTATACTCTTCTGTAGGCTATACTGTACCGTAGGCTATACTGTACTGTAGGCAATACTATACTGTAGGCTACACTGTACTGCCGGCTTCACTGTACGCTATACTGTACTGTTGGCTATACTCTACTGTAGGCTATACTGTAGGCTATGCTGTACTGTAGGCTTTACTGTACTGTAGGCTATACTATACTGTAGGCTATACTGTAGGATATACTGTACTGTAGGCTTTACTGTACTGTAGGCTATATTGTACTGTAGGCTATACTGTAGGCTACACTATACTGTAGGCTATACTATACTGTAGGGTATACTGTAGGCCATACTATACTGTTGGCTATTCTGTACTGTAGGCTATACTATAGGCTATAATATACTGTAGGCTATACTGTAGGCTATACTATACTGTAGGCTATACTGTACTGTAGGCTATACTGTACTTTAGGCTATACTGTAGGCTAAACTATAGGCTACTACACAGTAGGCTGTACTGTAGGCTTTTTTATACTGTAGGCTATACCGTACTTTAGGCTATACTGTAGGCTATTCTGTACTGTAGTCTATACTATACTGTAGGCTATAGTGTTGTCTGTACTGTACTGTAGGTTCAACTATTATATATTGTACTGTAGGCTATACTGTAGGCTATACTGTACTACAGGCAATACTGTAGGCTATACTGTAGTCTGTACTGTACTGTAGGCTGTTCTGTAGGCAATGCTGTAGAATAAACTGTACTGTATGCTATACCGTAGGCTATACTGTTCTGTAGGCTATTCTGTACTGTAGGCTATACTGTAGAATAAACTGTACTGTAGGCTATACCATAGGCTATACTGTTCTGTAGGCTATTCTGTGCTGTAGGCTATACTATACTGTAGACTGTACTGTACCGTAGGCTATACTGTACTATAGGCTATACTATACTGTAGGCTATACTGTACTGCAGGCTTTACTGTAGGCTATCCTGTACTGTTGGCTATACTCTACTGCAGGCTATAATGCAGGCCACACTGTACTGTAGGCTATACTCTACTGTAGGCTATACTGCAGGCTATACAGTAGACTATACTGTACTGTAGGCTATACTGTACTCTGGGCTATATTGTAGGCTATACAGTACTGTAGGCTATACTATACTGTAGGCTATAGTGTAGGCTGTACTATACTGTAGGCTATACTGTACTGTAGGCTATACTGTAGAATATATACTGTACTGTAGGCTATGCTCTACTGTGGACTTTACTGTATTGTAGGCTACACTGTACTGTAGGCTATACTCTACTGTAGGCTAAACTGCAGGCTATACTATACTGTAGGCTATACTCTACTGTAGGCAATACTCTACTGTAGGCTATATTGTAGGTTATACAGTAGGCTATACTATACTGTAGGCTATACTGAAGGCTATACTATACTGTAGGCTATACTGTACTGTAGGCTATACTCTACTGTAGGCTATACTCTAGGCTATACTGTAGGGTATACTATTCTGTAGGCTATTCTGTACTTCAGGCTATTCTGTACTGCTGGCTATACTGTAGGCTATACTATACTGTAGGTTTTACTGTACTGTAGGCTATACTGTACTGTATGATATACCCAATTGGAGCCTATACTTTTCTGTAGGCTATACTGTAGGCTGTACTATACTGTAGGCTAAACTGTACTGCAGGCTATACTGTAGGCTATACTGTACTGTACCCTCAGCTACACTATACTGTAGGCTATACTGTACGGTAGGCAATACTATATTGTAGGCTATACTGTAGGCTATACTGTACTGTTGTCTATACTGTAGTCTACGCTGTACTGTAGACTATGCTGTAGGCTATTCTGTACTTCAGACTATTCTGTACTGCTGGCTATACTGTAGGCTATACTATACTGTAGGCTATACTGAAGGCTATACTATACTGTAGGCTATACTGTACTGTAGGCTATACTGTACTGTAGGCTATACTCTACTGTAGGCTATACTCTAGGCTATACTGTAGGGTATACTATTCTGTAGGCTATTCTGTACTTCAGGCTATTCTGTACTGCTGGCTATACTGTAGGCTATACTATACTGTAGGTTTTACTGTACTGTAGGCTATACTGTACTGTATGATATACCCTATTGGAGCCTATACTGTTCTGTAGGCTATACTGTAGGCTTTACTATACTGTAGGCTAAACTGTACTGCAGGCTATACTGTAGGCTATACTGTACTGTACCCTCAGCTACACTATACTGTAGGCTATACTGTACGGTAGGCAATACTATATTGTAGGCTATTCTGTAGGCTATACTGTACTGTAGGCTATACTGTAGTCTACGCTGTACTGTAGACTATGCTGTACTGTAGGCTATACTGTACTGTGGGCTATATTGTTGGCTATACAGTACTGTATGCTATACTATACTGTAGGCTATAGTGTAGGCTGTACTATACTGTAGGCTATACTGTACTGTAGGGTATACTATACTGTAATGTGTACTGTACTTCCGTTTGATTTCAGCTTTCTGCGATCAGTAAAGAATCGGCAGTAATTATTTTAATAATTATGTGATAACCAACGTCTTTCACGTGGTTACTGATATCCAGGCAATCTCAACTGATTGGACATCGATGTCTCATTCAATTTAACTAATAAGTCAAATTGCCAGACTTACCTTTTTCAAATGGACATTTAAATAATATCCAAATTGTTTGGTTTCTACAAATGAGACAATTTATACTTTTCTACATTAACCTTGATACAGCAACGCTTTCAGGTTAATTACAGTTTAATTCCGAAATAGCCTGTACAGGTTTGATTTATCATTAACATTGATTTATCAGTAACATTTGGTTTTGCCATGCCTTCTGACCTCAGCAGCGATACAAACCCTAATTATGCCATTAGCGGAAAGCAGAAATTGCGAACAACGCTCTCCAAAATCAACCATCGAACGCAGGCTTTGTAACGGTTCTCTCTACTTCAACATAATCGTTTTCTGCAGGAACAACTCGATTTAGCCAAAACTAAATACGAAGTAGTCCACTCCAAACTAGATAAATCTGTCGCGTTATCTACAAACAAGAGCACGCAATTTGATAACATGCAGGGAGTTTTGTTGAATGTTACTCAAAGTAACAATGTTCTACTCCAAATGCTGCAGACCAAACAAACAAAATGACTAAGTCGGACGACAAATCAGCAGAACTCATTGAATTCGCTGACCAAATGAATGATGAGAGAACTCAAGTGATGACGATGGATATATTGTTAGGGTTGCGAAAATCAAATCTGGTATCAGGACAAAAGGTGACACAGAGTCACCAAGTTCTAATTATTTTTATTCACTCAAGCAATAAATGTTAAATGCAATCTTCGTATATACGGGTTCAATGTAGTACCACGCAGCGTTAACAGAGAACTGACTAGCGTCTTACAATACCTTCGTTTAATACTCTGACAGTGTTAGTTCCTGCTTCATGAGCTGGCCTGTCAGAGTAGAGACTGGGCGTGGTTTTAAACTTGTCCAATCTATCGTAGGCGCACAGGCTGGTCCCAGCCCCCAGGCGCTTCAGCTTTCAGGCGTTGTTGCTGTGCAGATTATCTATGCGCTCACCCCTAGATACTGAGGCCATAAGTTCAGCTCCTTTTTTGTGTCTCAATCTAGAAACTGCTTGTTTGCAACATTTTTCTATTCATGGGTTCCTAGCTCAACATACTGTTATCTCCCAAGGTTATACTGCCCCTTAGCCAGACACCAGGTGTTTGCACAATTCACTGTATTGTTCCACAACTTGTCAGCCTTAGCTCATACACATTCATGTGTAGCAAACGAAACATTTTCTCATACCCCACAATAGTAATGTTGCGGCTTAATGATACAACGAGCACACAGTGTGAAGAGGCAAGCAAAACATATCCATTTCCCACAATAACATATTCTCAAACCTAACAATATTGATTTCTAAGCAAAGGGAGGAAATCTCATCACTGAATCTCTAGATCCGTACTCAAGACCTCTATCTGCAAACCATGACAGATAAGTATGAGACCGAAACGAGCAAGTGCAACACTCACGTGTCCAAAATCAGTACCCTAAGCGTTCAAGTGGACTCTGCAATGCAGCAGGATACCACCCTTAGGTACAATCTGGTGGAATTCCAGAACGGACTACCCAACCAAGCAATCGGAGCCCTGTACTGAAAGGAGTGAAGACGACAGAAGGTTTCAGACTTTGCCTCCCTCGTGTCCCTCAGTCTTCTCCTCTTGGCCATTCAGCACTGAGTAATATGGCGCCTCTTCACCAACAAAGCCTAAGCTTGGCTTCTCCTCTTGGCCTTTCGGACCCAATTTCCCCACAGGATGAAGCCAACCCTCTCCACCTGCTTGGCGCGGAACGCCTTGACAAAGTCGTCCAAAATTCCCCACCAAACGATACTGAGATGTTCCTAGCTGACATAGAGGACGCATTGGATGGCTACCCGAACGCTACGGGTTCTGACAGGCTTTACCTGTTGAAGCGAACGTCGAATAGACACGTGACGAGGTTCATTCGTCTACAACAGCAACACGTGCTAAACGACTACGCTAACCTTGCCACAGTTTTGAAATTAAAATTCAGTGGTTCTACAACTCGCAAACACGATAGCTCACTGGCTAACTATCAAACAAGCTCAGAATGAACACCCACAAGCTTACTATTTTTTCCCTTCATTTAACTAGGCAAGTCAGGTAAGAACAAATTCTTATTTACAATGACAGCCTAGGAACAGTGGGTTAAGTGCCTTGTTCAGGGAAAGAACGACAGATTTTTACCTTGTCAGCTCGGGGATTCAATCTAGCAACCTTTCAGTTACTGGCCCAATGGTCTAACCACTAGGCTACCTGCCGCCCCAAACTACTATCATAGGCTTCGTTAAGTTTACTTTGGCCTACTCACTGAAACAGGAATGGAAGGGCTGTTACCATTCAAACAAATGTTTCTGTCGAGCATCCCACCTTCATTACCTACTTGGGCCCTACAGCCCACGTTGGCTTGCCTATCTTACAACTCAGAGAGCTTGCAAGCACAGCTTTTGAGGCATCAAAAGCTTGCCACGCTAACAGCCCTGACAACTCGGTTTTGAAGTTTGACCAGGAGCACTCACTCCAGTTAGAGGGTGCATTATCAGGTATTGGAGCGTTGAGAGATGACGCACAACAACGGTTTCTACCACGAAACCACAAATCCAATAACCACCGAGGTCGAAATAACTGTAAAGTACGTCGCCATAGAAAGAACTACCGCTACAATCGACCTGATCGCTACGTTCCTGCACCCAACCCACACAAAGTGTCAGAGCACAAGGTTAACCAAGGGTTAAAGGACGATCAAAACGTAGAACAATGTTCTCTAGAAGTTCCACTACGTGAAGAACTAAGGTGAGAAAATTTTGAGAAAAGGGTAAAAGATAGGTCACAAGGACTAAATGGGGAATTGCCGGAAACCAGGTCCGCAGGAGTTAACACCCTTAGCAAGGAAGATAAAAATCTGATTTCTCCCATGCACAGACACAACAAGACTATATGTGATGATAGTGTGTATTTACTGTAGACTATATGTGATGATGATGTGTATGTACTGTAGACTATATGTAATGATAGTGTGTATGTACTGTAGACTATATGTGATGATAATGTGTATGTACTGTAGACTATATGTAATGATAGTGTGTATGTACTGTAGACTATATGCGATGATAATGTGTATGTACTGTAGACTATATGTGATGATAATGTGTATGTACTGTAGACTATATGTAATGATAGTGTGTATGTACTGTAGACTATATGTGATAATAATGTGTATGTACTGTAGACTATATGTAATGATAGTGTGTATGTACTGCAGACAATATGTGATTATAGTGTGTATGCACTGTAGACTATATGTAATGATTGTGTGTATGTACTGTAGACAATATGTGATGAGAATGTGTATGTACTGTAGACTATATGTTATGATAGTGTGTATGTACTGTAGACTATATGTGATGATAGTGTGTATGTACTGTACGCTATATGTGATGATAGTGTGTATGTACTGTAGACTATATGTGATGATAGTGTGTATGTACTGTAGGCTGTTGTGGAGAGAAGAAAGGATGATGTTTTCCCTTCTTTTTCCGGAGAGGGGGATATGCTAGTGTAATCACCCCATCCGTCACAGTGGTCAGTCCACAGGCAGCGACATCCATCAACCAGAGAATGAGAGAGAGAGAGAGAGAGAGAGAGAGGGTGAGAGAACGACAGAGAATTCTGCAAGATTCCTCTTTGTACAATGTAAAACACCAAATAATGCATGCAGAGCAGAATTAGGTCGAAACCCTCTAATTATCAAAATCCAGATAGGAAACATTAAATTCTACAACCATCTAAAAGGAAGCGAATCCCAAACCTTCCATAACAAAGCCATCACCTATAGAGAGATTAACCTAGAGAAAAGTCCCCTAAGCAAGCTGGTCTTGGGGCTCTGTTCACAAACACAAACAGACCCCACAGAGCCCCAGGACAGCAACACAATTAGACCCAACCAAATCATGAGAAAACAAAAAGAAAATTACTTGACACATTGGAAAGAATTTACCAAAAAACTGAGCAAACTGCAATGCTAGTTGTCCCTAAACAGAGAGTACACAGTGGCAGAATAACTGACCACTGTGACTGACCCAAAATTAAGGAAAGCCTGTCTCTCAAGAGAAGACAGGCTATGTGCACACTGCCCACAAAATGAGGTGGAAACTGAGCTGCACCTCCTGCCAAATGTATGACCATATTAGAGACACATATTTCCCTCAGATTACACAGACCCACAAAGAATTCAAAAACAAATCAATTTTAGCTAAACTCCCATATCTACTGGGTGAAATACCAGTGTGCCATCACAGCAGTAAGATTTGTGACCTGTTGCCACAAGAAAAGGGCAACCAGGGAAGAACAAACACCATTGCAAATACAACCCATATTTATGTTTATTTATTTTCCCTTTTGTACTTTATCTATTTGCACATCATTAGAACACTGCACTTAACTATAATATGACATTTGAAATGTATCCATTCCTTTGAAACTTCTGTGAGTGTAATGTTTACTGTATTTTATTTTTGTTGTTTATTTCACTTTTGTTTATTATCTACTTCACTTGCTTTGGAAATGTCAACACATGTTTCCCATGCCAATAAAGCCCTATGAATTGAATTGAATTGAGAGAGGGGGGCACTGTCCTCTAGGGTCCACAGAGGAATAGAGTAACAGCCAGGCACCTGGCTCTGGATCCAAACCATCCTTATTTTCAAAAGAGAGAGAGGGAGAGGGAAGGGGGGGCAGAGGGAAGAGAGAGGAGGGTGGAGGGAGAGAGAGAGGAGTGGGGAGGTAGGGAGAGGAGGGTGAGAGGAGAAAGAGGAGTGAGGATGGAGAGAGAGGAGGGTGGAGAGAGAGAGGACTGGGGAGGGAGAGAGAGGATGGTGGAGGGAGAGAGAGGAGTGGGGAGGGAGAGAAAGGAGTGAGGAGGGAGAGAGAGGAGTGAGGATGGAGAGAGAGGAGTGAGGAGGGAGAGAGAGGAGGGTAGAGGGAGAGAGAGGAGTGAGGATGGAGAGAGAGGAGGGTAGAGGGAGAGAGAGGAGTGAGGATGGAGAGAGAGGAGTGAGGAAGGGAGAGAGAGGAGGGTAGAGGGAGAGAGAGGAGTGAGGATGGAGAGAGAGGAGGGTGGAGGGAGAGAGAGGAGTGAGAGGATGGAGAGAGAGGAGGATGGGAGGAGAGAGAGGAGGGTGGGGGAGAGAGAAGAGTGGGGATGGAGAGAGAGAGGAGGGTGGAGAGAGAGAGAAGAGGAGGGAGAGAGAGAAGAGTGAGGAGGGAGAGAGGAGGAGGGCAGGGTGGGAGAGAGAGGGAGTGAGGATGGAGAGAGAGGGAGGGTAGAGAGAGAGGAGTGAGGATGGAGAGAGAGGAGTGAGGGATGGAGAGAGAGGAGGTGGGGAGAGAGAGGGTGAGGGATGGAGAGAGAGAGGTGAGGATGGAGAGAGAGGAGGGTGGAGGGAGAGAGAGAGTGGGGAGGTAGGGAGAGGAGGGTGAGAGGAGAAAGAGGAGTGAGGATGGGAGAGAGAGGAGGGTGGAGAGAGAGAGAGGACTGGGGAGGGAGAGAGAGGATGGGTGGAGGGAGAGAGAGAGGAGTGGGAGGAGAGAAAGGAGTGAGGAGGGAGAGAGAGAGTGAGGATGGAGAGAGAGGAGGAGGAGGAGAGAGAGGAGGGTAGAGGGAGAGAGAGGAGTGAGGATGGAGAGAGAGGAGGGGTAGAGGAGAGAGAGAGGAGTAGGGATGGAGAGAGGGAGTGAGGGGATGGAGAGAGGAGGAGGTAGAGGGAGAGAGAAAGAGTGAGGATGGAGAGAGAGGAGGGTGGAGGGAGAGAGAGAGTGAGGAGGGAGAGAGAAGAGTGAGGAGGGAGAGAGAGAGGAGGGTAGAGGGAGAGAGAGGAGTGGGGATGGAGAGAGGAGGGTAGAGGGAGAGAGAGTGAGGAGATGGAGAGAGAGGAGTGAGGATGGAGAGAGAGGAGGCTAGAGGGAGAGAGAGGAGTGAGGATGGAGAGAGAGGAGTGAGGATGGAGAGAGAGGAGGGTGGAGGGAGAGAGAAGAGTGAGGATGGAGAGAGAGGAGGGTGGAGGGAGAGAGAAGAGTGAGGAGGGAGAGAGAAGAGTGAGGAGTGAGAGAGAGGTCTTTTAGTATCTGAGAAGACGGACTACAGCAGAGAGCATATGTAGGGCCAGGAGTTTTCCTGGTCAGGTCATGTTGTCAGGAAATAACTCCTGCAGACCTACAACTAAATGCCCCATCCACAGCTCTACATACTGAACATGAGATTAAAGCAAAACATGAAGACCTTACCACTTCTCCACACATAAAGCCTTACAACCTAAATGACAAGCCTAATTATGAATAATAATATTCCACAGTTATAAAACCTGAAGCAGTATTTCATCTGTTCAATGCCTGGCTGCTTATTAAGGGACCAGCGGACTGTGACATGTCTGGTGTGTGTTTGTGTGTTTGTGTGTGTGTGTGTGCATTTGTTTGTGTGTGTGTGTGTGTACGGAGGTTTTCCCAGTCATGGTGTGTAAAATCCCCACTGAGGCGGCTCATAGTGCTGTGATCAGCATAAATCACACACTAATCCAGGACTTATTTAATTAACACCGCCTACTTTCTCCTCATCTCATCAATCAGCCTATCAGGGGGTAGCAGATGGGGGTGGGGCTGTGGGACTGGAGAGAGGGGAGAAGAAACAGGAGGGAGGGTCCAGCTGAGATGCAGTTTGGAGGAAATGGAGGGGTGGGGGCAGGTGTATATGTCTGTTGGATGTGGATGGGTTTTTGTGTGTGTGTGTACGTGTGTGTACGTGTGTCTGTGAGAAGAGGTCTATAATCAAAGAAGAATAAGCGAAGGAGTGGAGGGGTTGTGTAAGGACACCTGTTCTCCAGTGGAAGGACCCTTATAATACCTTCTCAGCTGGATTCCAGCTCTATAACTGTATCATGTCCATTATATATAATCTCTCTATTCTCTTGTCTGCACCCATTCATACCCTGCTACTCCTCCATGGCTGACTCTGAGCTGGTGTAATCCTATGGTCTGATGCCTCCCAAATGGCACACTATTATATTTAAAGTGCACTACTTTAGTGCGCCATTTGGGAAGCATAATATTGAATGGGATATCATGCAGTGATGCAATGGCGTGTTATTTTCTCAATTTCTCCGTTCTGCAATATTCTCCTGCTGCTGCTTCAACACATTTCTGTAAGTATGTGTTTTTCTCCTTTCTCTTTCCCTCTCTCTCTCCAATCTGTTCATTCTCATTCTCTCATCTCTCTCCCTTCCTCCCATGTGTTGCTTTGCAATGCCTATGGAACGCTGGGTTCGGCCAATCACATCCAATCTGTCAGGAAGTGGCTATTAAAATGAGGAAGGGGGGCCGGGGACATCAGAATGATACATCATTTACAGGCAGACGGTGAGGTGGGGGGGACTAGGACCCCAAACCCTAGGGGGGGAAACGATTAGGATTTAATAAAACACAAACCTCCAGTCATTCTATTGAGCTGGTGGGGTGGCAGTGGCTCTGCATCCAATAGAAAACAGTCTGATGAGATGGAGAGAGAGACTATGTATGTATGGTGAACTCTACTCTCCACTGACCTGAGGGAATGGCTCATACATGAGGATGATGGCCTCCTAAGACAGTTTTATGCTCGATGTTGAGGCTCGGTGTTACATACTAAGTAGGACTGCTCGATAGGGTCGTTGGTGAAGGTTGCAGACGACCGGAAAGGAGTGTGTGTGTGTGTCTGTGTGTGTGTGTGTGTGGACAGGCTGGTAGAGAACAAGAGAACTCTATCGTTTCTACGGGAGAGAAACGGTAGACAGTATCTATGGTGAACACCAGTACCTTGTAGTTAAGACTATCAAAACAGGAAGGCCAGAAATTAGAGATTTTCATGAGAAAAAACACAACCAAAACAACCCATCACCCTGCCCATTTCTGTCATGACCTCAGACCTCCTATCCTTCCTGCTGCCTGCCTTCTTTAATGACCTCTGACCTCCTATCCTTCCTGCAGCCTGCCTTCTTTCATGACCTGTGACCTCCTATCCTTCTGTCATGACCTCAGTGGCCATGGCCTTCTATCCTTCCTGCTGCCTGCCTTCTGTACAAATGACCTTATTTTCTAAGTGTATGATTTGTCCCGCAGACAAGCGGCCATTTGTCCCAGTGATGGGAGGGATTAATGTGTGTGTGTGTGTGTGTGTGTGTGTGCGCGTGCGTGCATGCATGCGTGTGTGATGGATGTGTTACAGAACTGATTTAATCAATCGGACCATTTTCACTGACACCAACCAGATGCCTGGCCCTCTGCTCTCTCTGTCTCTCTGCTCACTCTCTCTGCTCACTCTCTCTGCTCATGTAGTGGCTCTATAGCAGGTCTTGTCGGAAACAAACGCAGGAGACCAGTTACACACTCCTTACTTTAATAAGGCACAATAAATCTACGAACGTAGAATATAGCTGCTCACACACCGAGCCAGAAACATGAAACAATCACGGACAACACTGATGGGGGGAACAGAGGATTAAATAACACATGTAATTAGGGTAATGATGACCGGGTGTGAATAATGACAAGACAAACAGAAACTGAGAAATGGATCGGTGGTGGCTAGAACTCCGGTGACGTCGACCGCCGGTAGACGCCCGAAAAAGGAGAGGGACAAACTTCAGCTGAACTCGTGACAGTAGCCCCCCTTTTACTCCAGCAGCGCGCCGACAACGGTCTTGGGGACGACCCCGAGGACGAGGCGCAGGGTGCTCCGGGTGGAGGCGGTGAAATTCCCGCAGCAGTGAAGGATCCAGGATGTCCTCCACCTGCTCCCAGCTTCTCTCCTCCGGACCGTACCCCTCCCACTCCACGAGGTTCTGAAGGCCCCCTGCCTGACGCCTTGAGTCCATTATCGCTTGGACTGCATACGCCGGGGCCCCCTCGATGTCTAGCGGGGGCGGAGGGACCTCCAGAATCTCAGGTCCTTGGAGTGGACCAGCCACCACCGGCCTGAGGAGAGACACATGGAACGAGGGGTTAATACGGTAGTCTGGGGGAAGCTGTAACATATAACAAACCTCGTTCAGTCTCCTCAGGACTTTGAACGGCCCCACAAACCGCAGCCCCAGCTTCCGACAGGGCAGGCGGAGGGGCAGGTTTCGGTCGAGCCAGACCCGGTCCCTGGTGCGAACACCGAGCCTCACTGCGGTGGCGGTCGGCGCTCTCGTTTTGCCGCCTCACGGCTCGCTGCAGGTGCACGTGGGCGGCTTCCCAGATCTCCTCAGAGCGCCTAAACCATTCGTCCACTGCAGGAGCCTCGGTCTGGCTCTGATGCCATGGTGCCAGAACCGGCTGGTAACCTAACACACATTGGAAAGGAGACAGGTTAGTAGAGGAGGACGGAGTGAGTTCTGGGCCATCTCTGCCCAGGGAATGAACGCGTCGCCCACTCCCGGCCGGTCCTGGCAATACGACCTCAGAAACCTACCCACATCTTGGTTCACTCGTTCCACCTGCCCGTTGCTCTCGGGGTGAAAACCTGAGGTTAAGCTGACCGAGACCCCCAGATGCTCCATGAAAGCTTTCCACACCCTAGACGTGAACTGGGGACCGCGATCAGACACTATGTCCTCAGGTACCCCGTAGTGCCGAAACACGTGGGTGAACAGAGCCTCCGCGGTCTGTAGAGCCGTAGGGAGACCGGGCAAAGGAAGGAGGCGACAGGACTTTGAAAACCGATCCACAACAACCAGGATCGTCGTCTTCCCTTGTGACGGTGGAAGATCCGTCACAAAATCCACCGACAGGTGGGACCACGGCCGCTGTGGAACGGGTAGAGGTAGTAAGCACCAAAGTAGTTGGCAAACCCTAAAAACCGCTGCACCACCTTTACCGTGGTTGGAGTCGGCCAATTACGTACGGCTGAAATGCGGTCACTCTCCATCTCCACCCGGACGTGGAAATGCGATATCCTAGAACGAGACGGACGATTGGAAGAACAGACACTTCTCAGCCTTGACATACAGGTCATGCTCCAACAGTCGCCCAAGCACCCTGCGCACCAGAGACACATGCTCGGTGCGTGTAGCGGAGTATTTCAATATGTCATCGATATACGCCACTACACCCTGCCCGTGCAGGTCCCTGAGAATCTCGTCTACAAAGGATTGGAAGACTGATGGAGCATTCTTCAACCCGTACGGCAGGACGAGATACTCATAGTGTCCTGAGGTAGTACTAAATGCTGTCTTCCACTCGTCCCCATCCCGGATACGCACCAGATTGTAAGCGCTCCTGAGATCCAGTTTCGTGAAAAAGCTCGCCCCGTGTATTGACTCGATAGCACTGGCTATGAGAGGCAGCGGGTAGCTGTACCTCACAGTGATCTGATTGATACCTCTATAGTCAATACACGGGCGCAAACCTCCATCCTTCTTCACGAAAAAGAAACTCGAGGAGGCAGGTGAAATGGAGGGCCGAATGTATCCCTGTCGCAGAGATTCGGCCACATATGTCTCCATAGCTGCCGTCTGCTCCTGTGACAGAGGATACACATGACTCTTGGGAATTGCAGCGTCTACCAGGAGATTTATTGCACAATCCCCTCGTCGATGAGGTGGTAATAGCGTCGCCCTCTTCTTACTGAAGGCGAGAGCCAAATCGGCATATTCTGAGGGGATGTGCACGGTGGAGACCTGGTCTGGACTTTCCACCGTAGTCGCACCAATGGAAACACCTACACACCTGCCCGAGCACCCTCGTGACCACCCCTTGAGAGCCCTCTGTTGCCACGAAATATTGGGGTCATGATAGGCCAACCAGGGTATGCCCAGCACCACAGGGAAACCAGGAGAATCAATAAGGAAAAAACTGATACGCTCCTTATGATTCCCCTGCATCACCATACTTATTGGAGCTGTGGCCTCCCTAATCAGCCCTGACCCCAATGGTCGACTGTCTAAAGCATGCACAGGGAAATGAACATCAAGAGACACAATGGGAATCCCTAAACTAAGTGCAAAGGTACGGTCTATAAAATTCCCAGCTGCGCCTGAATCTACTAGCGCCTTATGCTGGGAATGCAGGGAACACTCATTAAATTCTATCAACACAAACATGTGAGCAACAGGGAGCTTTGGTGCTTACTCACCTGGGGTGACACAACAGTGCTCTGCCTGCCTCCTCGACTCCCTGAAAAGAAAAAACAACACCGACCAGCAGTGTGTCCTCTGCGGCCACAGCTGGTGCAGGGAGTGGCTCCTCTTCCGGTCCCCCTTAGCGCAGTACCTCCTAGCTCCATTGGGATCGGAGCGGAGACGCTGGAGGATGGAATCGGCAGGCCCTGATCTGGACATCCGCGGGTAGCCAGCAGGTTATCCAAACGAATGGTCATGTCCACCAGTTGGTCCAGAGTGAGTGTATTATCCCTGCAGGCCAGCTCTCGACGGACGTCCTCCCGCAGACTGCACCAGAAATGGTCGATCAGGGCCCGCTCATTCCATCCTGCGCCTGCGGCCAGGGTACGGAATTCCAGGGCAAAATCCTGTGCGCTCCTCGTCCCTGTCTTAGGTGGAAGAGGCGTTCACCGCCGCTCTCCTCCGGCGGATGGTAAAAACCGCCCGGAAACGGCGAGTGAACTCCTTATAGTGATCCAACGCCGCGTCCTCCTCTCCCCATACGCCGTTGGCCCACTCCAGAGCTCTCCCGGACAAACAGGAGACGAGGGCGGAAACACTCTCTCGTCCCGAAGGAGCTGTATGAACGGTTGCCAGGTAGATCTCCAGCTGGAGCAAGAACCCCTGGCACCCGGCAGCCGTACCATCATACTCCCTCGGGAGAGAGAGACGAATCCCACTGGGACCAGATGGAAGAGGGGCCAGTAGTTGGGTAGGTGGTGGTGAAGGTAGGGGTGCTTGCAGTCCTCCTCTCTCCAAACGCTCCAGGGTATGCAGCACGCGATCCATTGCTGAGCCGAGACTTTGGATCATCATTGCGTGCTCACTGACGCGCTCCTCTATCTGACTCTGAGGGCTGTTTTCTCCTGCTGCTTCCATTTCTTTAGGTCCGCGATTCTGTAGTGGCTCTATAGCAGGTCTTGTCGGAAACAAACGCAGGAGACCAGTTACACACTCCTTACTTTAATAAGGCACAATAAATCTACGAACGTAGAATATAGCTGCTCACACACCGAGACACAAACATGAAACAATCACGGACAACACTGATGGGGGGGGGACAGAGGATTAAATAACACATGTAATTAGGGTAATGATGACCGGGTGTGAATAATGACAAGACAAACAGAAACTGAGAAATGGATCGGTGGTGGCTAGAACTCCGGTGACGTCGACCACCGGTAGACGCCCGAAAAAGGAGAGGGACCAACTTCAGCTGAAGTCGTGACAGCTCACTCAGTATCTCTCTCTCTCCTTTCTTTTTCTATCAATCCTTTCTAATCTTTCTTTATTTTTCTCTTTCTTTCTTTCTCCCCATCTCTCTCTCTCAGCATGCTACCCTCCTATCTTCGTTATATGGTTATGTATGCGCTGTAAGGCTCTTTCCCTGCTGTACTATGTTAATGCTGCTCTGCATGTGTTCAGCTAGCCTAGCAATGTGTCTGTTTGTTAATGATGCTCTGCTCGTTTCAGCTAGCCTAGCGGTGTGTCTGTCTGCCTGTTAACGCTGCTCTGCTGTGTTCAGCTAGCCTAGCAATGTGTCTGTTTGTTAATGATGCTCTGCTCGTTTCAGCTAGCCTAGCAGTGTGTGTGTCTGTTAACGCTGCTCTGCGTGTGTTCAGCTAGCCTTGCAGTGTGTGTCTGTTCCTGCATTGCTGTGTTCATCTAGACTAGCGGTGTGTCTGTCTGTTCCTGCACTGCTGTGTTCAGCTAAGCTAGCCGTGTGTCTGTCTGTCTGTTGCTGCACTGCTCTGCTGTGTTCAGCTAGCTTAGTGGTGTGTCTGTCTGTTCCTGCTCTGCTGTGTTCAGCTAGCTTAGTGGTGTGTCTGTCTGTTCCTGCTCTGCAGTGATCAGCTAGCCTAGCTGTGTGTCTGTCTGTATGTTGCTGCACTGCTCTGCTCTGCTGTGTTCAACTAGCCTAGCGGTGTGTCTGTCTGTATGTTGCTGCACTGCTCTGCTCTGCTGTGTTCAGCTAGCCTAGCGGTGTCTGTCTGTTCCTGCACTGCAGTGTTCAGCTAACCTAGCGGTCTGTCTGTCTGTTGCTGCACTGCTCTGCTGTGTTCAGCTAGCCTAGCGGTGTGTCTGTCTGTATGTTTCTGCACTGCTCTGCTGTGTTCAGCTAGCCTAGCGGTGTGTCTGTCTGTATGTTTCTGCACTGCTCTGCTGTGTTCAGCTAGCCTAGCGGTGTTTCGCTAGGTGTGCACTACTGACCATGCTTTTGGTTTAAGTCGTTATGACGTCTGATGATATGAACCTGATTATGAGACCACGGCTATCAATAGACACAAGGACACAGGAGTCAGTCACATAGAGCATCAAAACAGTGACTAATATAAACCCCACTTGAGTACACACACACGCACGCACATACGCACTAACACAATGCTTCTGGGTTGAAGCAGGCCTCCTCATGAGTGGGTGAAGTGTGAGAGATAGGGATGTAGAGAAGGAGGGAGAGATGGAGAGGAGAGGAGGGGGGAGGGAAAGGAAGGAGAGGAGAGTAATGAGGGGCTGAAGCAGGGGCAGAGCAGTGAGGAGAGGAGAGGAGAGGAGGGGCTGAGGCAGGGATGAGATGATAGAGGAACATGGAGAGTGTGCCCATGCAGGAGTTAGTTAGTATGCACACACACACACACACACACACACACACAGAAAAGCTCAGCTCACCTCCCGCAAAACATCCCAAACAACTCATTAATAAGAGACATGCAGGTGAAGCCACCCAGTCATAGAAAAGGAGAGATGTAGAGAACCGGGAGGGAGGAGGAGAGAGAGTATATGGGGAGAGAGAGAGAGAGAGAGAGAGAGAGAGAGAGAGAGAGAGAGAGAGAGAAAATATATATCTCAATCTTAGTGTGTTGGCCACAATTATAAGTTGAGTAGAGAGAGGAGTCCAGCTCCAATGTAAAGGAAAGACTATAATCACCAGCTCAGTATTCTGTTAGAGGAGTCCAGCTCCAATGTAAAGGAAAGACTATAATAACCAGCTCAGTATTCTGCTAGAGGAGTCCAGCTCCAATGTAAAGGAAAGACTATAATCACCACCTCAGTATTCTGTTAGAGGAGTCCAGCTCCAATGTGAAGGAAAGACTATAATCACCACCTCAGTATTCTGTTAGAGGAGTCCAGCTCCAATGTAAAGGAAAGACTATAATCACCACCTCAGTATTCTGTTAGAGGAGTCCAGCTCCAATGTAAAGGAAAGACTATAATCACCACCTCAGTATTCTGCTAGAGAAGTCCAGCTCCAATGTAAAGGAAAGACTATAATCACCACCTCAGTATTCTGTTAGAGTCCAGTTCCAATGTAAAGGAAAGACTATAATCACCACCTCAGTATTCTGCTAGAGGAGTCCAGCTCCAATGTAAAGGAAAGACTATAATCACCACCTCAGTATTCTGATATAGGAGTCCAGCTCCAATGTAAAGGAAAGACTATAATCACCACCTCAGTATTCTGTTAGAGGAGTCCAGCTCCAATGAAAAGGAAAGACTATAATCACCACCTCAGTATTCTGTTAGAGGAGTCCAGCTCCAATGTAAAGGAAATACTATAATCACCAGCTCAGTATTCTGTTAGAGGAGTCCAGCTCCAATGTAAAGGAAATACTATAATCACCAGCTCAGTATTCTGTTAGAGGAGTCCAGCTCCAATGTAAAGGAAAGACTATAATCACCAGCTCAGTATTCTGTTAGAGGAGTCCAGCTCCAATGTAAAGGAAAGACTATAATCACCACCTCAGTATTATGTTAGAGGAGTCCAGCTCCAATGTAAAGGAAAGACTTTAATCACCACCTCAGTATTCTGCTAGAAGAGTCCAGCTCCAATGTAAAGGAAGGACTATAATCACAACCTCAGAATTATGCTAGAGGAGTCCAGCTCCAATGTAAAGGAAAGACTATAATCACCACCTCAGTATTATGATATAGGAGTCCAACTCCAATGTAAAGGAAAGACTATAATCACCACCTCAGTATTCTGTTAGAGGAGTCCAGCTTCAATGTAAAGGAAAGACTATAATCACCAGCTCAGTATTCTGTTAGAGGAGTCCAGCTCCAATGTAAAGGAAAGACTTTAATCACCACCTCAATATTCTGCCAGAGAAGTCCAGCTCCAAAGTAAAGGAAAGACTATAATCACCAGCTCAGTATTCTGTTAGAGGTGTCCAGCTCCAATGTAAAGGAAATACTATAATCACCACCTCAGTATTCTGTTAGAGGAGTCCAGCTCCAATGTAAAGGAAAGACTATAATCACCACCTCAGTATTCTGCTAGAGAAGTCCAGCTCCAATGTAAAGGAAAGACTATAATCACCACCTCAGTATTCTGTTAGAGTCCAGTTCCAATGTAAAGGAAAGACTATAATCACCACCTCAGTATTCTGCTAGAGGAGTCCAGCTCCAATGTAAAGGAAAGACTATAATCACCACCTCAGTATTCTGATATAGGAGTCCAGCTCCAATGTAAAGGAAAGACTATAATCACCACCTCAGTATTCTGTTAGAGGAGTCCAGCTCCAATGAAAAGGAAAGACTATAATCACCACCTAAGTATTCTGTTAGAGGAGTCCAGCTCCAATGTAAAGGAAATACTATAATCACCAGCTCAGTATTCTGTTAGAGGAGTCCAGCTCCAATGTAAAGGAAATACTATAATCACCAGCTCAGTATTCTGTTAGAGGAGTCCAGCTCCAATGTAAAGGAAAGACTATAATCACCAGCTCAGTATTCTGTTAGAGGAGTCCAGCTCCAATGTAAAGGAAAGACTATAATCACCACCTCAGTATTATGTTAGAGGAGTCCAACTCCAATGTAAAGGAAAGACTTTAATCACCACCTCAGTATTCTGCTAGAAGAGTCCAGCTCCAATGTAAAGGAAGGACTATAATCACAACCTCAGAATTATGCTAGAGGAGTCCAGCTCCAATGTAAAGGAAAGACTATAATCACCACCTCAGTATTATGATATAGGAGTCCAACTCCAATGTAAAGGAAAGACTATAATCACCACCTCAGTATTCTGTTAGAGGAGTCCAGCTCCAATGTAAAGGAAAGACTATAATCACCAGCTCAGTATTCTGTTAGAGGAGTCCAGCTCCAATGTAAAGGAAAGACTTTAATCACCACCTCAATATTCTGCCAGAGAAGTCCAGCTCCAAAGTAAAGGAAAGACTATAATCACCAGCTCAGTATTCTGTTAGAGGTGTCCAGCTCCAATGTAAAGGAAATACTATAATCACCACCTCAGTATTCTGTTAGAGGAGTCCAGCTCCAATGTAAAGGAAAGACTATAATCACCACCTCAGTATTCTGCTAGAGGAGTCCAGCTCCAATGTAAAGGAAAGACTATAATCACCAGCTCAGTATTCTGTTAGAGGAGTCCAGCTCCAATGTAAAGGAAATACTATAATCACAACCTCAGTATTCTGCCAGAGGAGTCCAGCTCCAATGTAAAGGAAAGACTATAATCACCCCCTCAGTATTCTGTTAGAGGAGTCCAGCTCCAATGTAAAGGAAGGACTATAATCACAACCTCAGAATTATACTAGAGGAGTCCAGCTCCAATGTAAAGGAAAGACTATAATCACCACCTCAGTATTCTGTTAGAGGAGTCCAGCTCCAATGTAAAGGAAAGACTATAATCACCACCTCAGTATTCTGCTAGAGAAGTCCAGCTCCAATGTAAAGGAAAAACTATAATCACCACCTCAGTATTCTGCTAGAGGAGTCCAGCTCCAATGTGAAGGAAAGACTATAATCACCACCTCAGTATTCTGTTAGAGGAGTCCAGCTCCAATGTAAAGGAAAGACTATAATCACCACCTCAGTATTCTGTTAGAGGAGTCCAGCTCCAATGTAAAGGAAAGACTATAATCACCACCTCAGTATTCTGCTAGAGAAGTCCAGCTCCAATGTAAAGGAAAACTATAATCACCACCTCAGTATTCTGTTAGAGTCCAGTTCCAATGTAAAGGAAAGACTATAATCACCACCTCAGTATTCTGCTAGAGGAGTCCAGCTCCAATGTAAAGGAAAGACTATAATCACCACCTCAGTATTCTGATATAGGAGTCCAGCTCCAATGTAAAGGAAAGACTATAATCACCACCTCAGTATTCTGTTAGAGGAGTCCAGCTCCAATGAAAAGGAAAGACTATAATCACCACCTCAGTATTCTGTTAGAGGAGTCCAGCTCCAATGTAAAGGAAATACTATAATCACCAGCTCAGTATTCTGTTAGAGGAGTCCAGCTCCAATGTAAAGGAAATACTATAATCACCAGCTCAGTATTCTGTTAGAGGAGTCCAGCTCCAATGTAAAGGAAAGACTATAATCACCAGCTCAGTATTCTGTTAGAGGAGTCCAGCTCCAATGTAAAGGAAAGACTATAATCACCACCTCAGTATTATGTTAGAGGAGTCCAGCTCCAATGTAAAGGAAAGACTTTAATCACCACCTCAGTATTCTGCTAGAAGAGTCCAGCTCCAATGTAAAGGAAGGACTATAATCACAACCTCAGAATTATGCTAGAGGAGTCCAGCTCCAATGTAAAGGAAAGACTATAATCACCACCTCAGTATTATGATATAGGAGTCCAACTCCAATGTAAAGGAAAGACTATAATCACCACCTCAGTATTCTGTTAGAGGAGTCCAGCTCCAATGTAAAGGAAAGACTATAATCACCAGCTCAGTATTCTGTTAGAGGAGTCCAGCTCCAATGTAAAGGAAAGACTTTAATCACCACCTCAATATTCTGCCAGAGAAGTCCAGCTCCAAAGTAAAGGAAAGACTATAATCACCAGCTCAGTATTCTATTAGAGGTGTCCAGCTCCAATGTAAAGGAAATACTATAATCACCACCTCAGTATTCTGTTAGAGGAGTCCAGCTCCAATGTAAAGGAAAGACTATAATCACCACCTCAGTATTCTGCTAGAGGAGTCCAGCTCCAATGTAAAGGAAAGACTATAATCACCACCTCAGTATTCTGTTAGAGGAGTCCAGCTCCAATGTAAAGGAAAGACTATAATCACCCCCTCAGTATTCTGCCAGAGGAGTCCAGCTCCAAAGTAAAGGAAAGACTATAATCACCAGCTCAGTATTCTGTTAGAGGAGTCCAGCTCCAATGTAAAGGAAATACTATAATCACAACCTCAGTATTCTGCCAGAGGAGTCCAGCTCCAATGTAAAGGAAAGACTATAATCACCCCCTCAGTATTCTGTTAGAGGAGTCCAGCTCCAATGTAAAGGAAGGACTATAATCACCACCTCAGTATTCTGATATAGGAGTCCAGCTCCAATGTAAAGGAAAGACTATAATCACCACCTCAGTATTCTGTTAGAGGAGTCCAGCTCCAATGTAAAGGAAAGACTATAATCACCACCTCAGTATTCTGTTAGAGGAGTCCAGCTCCAATGTAAAGGAAATACTATAATCACCAGCTCAGTATTCTGTTAGAGGAGTCCAGCTCCAATGTAAAGGAAATACTATAATCACCAGCTCAGTATTCTGTTAGAGGAGTCCAGCTCCAATGTAAAGGAAAGACTATAATCACCAGCTCAGTATTCTGTTAGAGGAGTCCAGCTCCAATGTAAAGGAAAGACTATAATCACCACCTCAGTATTATGTTAGAGGAGTCCAGCTCCAATGTAAAGGAAGGACTTTAATCACCACCTCAGTATTCTGCTAGAAGAGTCCAGCTCCAATGTAAAGGAAGGACTATAATCACAACCTCAGTATTCTGCTAGAGGAGTCCAGCTCCAATGTAAAGGAAAGACTATAATCACCACCTCAGTATTATGATATAGGAGTCCAGCTCCAATGTAAAGGAAAGACTATAATCACCACCTCAGTATTCTGTTAGAGGAGTCCAGCTCCAATGTAAAGGAAAGACTATAATCACCAGCTCAGTATTCTGTTAGAGGAGTCCAGCTCCAATGTAAAGGAAAGACTATAATCACCACCTCAATATTCTGCCAGAGAAGTCCAGCTCCAATGTAAAGGAAAGACTATAATCACCAGCTCAGTATTCTGTTAGAGGTGTCCAGCTCCAATGTAAAGGAAATACTATAATCACCACCTCAGTATTCTGTTAGAGGAGTCCAGCTCCAATGTAAAGGGAAAGACTATAATCACCACCTCAGTATTCTGCTAGGAGTCAGCTCCAATGCTATAATCACCACCTCAGTATTCTGCTAGAGGAGTCCAGCTCCAATGTAAAGGAAAGACTATAATCACCAGCTCAGTATTCTGTTAGAGGAGTCCAGCTCCAATGTAAAGGAAAGACTATAATCACAACATCAGTATTCTGCCAGAGGAGTCCAGCTCCAATGTAAAGGAAAGACTATAATCACCCCCTCAGTATTCTGTTAGAGGAGTCCAGCTCCAATGTAAAGGAAAGACTATAATCACCACCTCAGTATTCTGTTAGAGGAGTCCAGCTCCAATGTAAAGGAAAGACTATAATCACCACCTCAGTATTCTGTTAGAGAGTCCAGCTCCAATGTAAAGGAAAGACTATAATCACCACCTCAGTATTCTGCTAGAGGAGTCCAGCTCCAATGTAAAGGAAAGACTATAATCACCACCTCAGTATTCTGCTAGAGGAGTCCAGCTCCAATGTAAAGGAAAGACTATAATCACCACCTCAGTATTCTGTTAGAGGAGTCCAGCTCCAATGTAAAGGAAAGACTATAATCACCACCTCAGTATTCTGTTAGAGGAGTCCAGCTCCAATGTAAAGGAAAGACTATAATCACCACCTCAGTATTCTGCTAGAGGAAGTCCAGCTCCAATGTAAAGGAAAGACTATAATCACCACCTCAGTATTCTGCTAGAGAGTCCAGCTCCAATGTAAAGGAAAGACTATAATCACCACCTCAGTATTCTGCTAGAGGAGTCCAGCTCCAATGTAAAGGAAAGACTATAATCACCACCTCAGTATTCTGATATAGGAGTCCAGCTCCAATGTAAAGGAAAGACTATAATCACCACCTCAGTATTCTGTTAGAGGAGTCCAGCTCCAATGTAAAGGAAAGACTATAATCACCACCTCAGTATTCTGTTAGAGGAGTCCAGCTCCAATGTAAAGGAAATACTATAATCACCAGCTCAGTATTCTGTTAGAGGAGTCCAGCTCCAATGTAAAGGAAATACTATAATCACCAGCTCAGTATTCTGTTAGAGAGTCCAGCTCCAATGTAAAGGAAAGACTATAATCACCAGCTCAGTATTCTGTTAGAGAGTCCAGCTCCAATGTAAAGGAAAGACTATAATCACCACCTCAGTATTATGTTAGAGAGTCCAGCTCCAATGTAAAGGAAAGACTATAATCACCACCTCAGTATTCTGTTAGAGAGTCCAGCTCCAATGTAAAGGAAAGACTATAATCACCACCTCAGTATTCTGTTAGAGGAGTCCAGCTCCAATGTAAAGGAAAGACTATAATCACCACCTCAGTATTATGTTAGAGAGTCCAACTCCAATGTAAAGGAAAGACTATAATCACCACCTCAGTATTCTGTTAGAAGAGTCCAGCTCCAATGTAAAGGAAAGACTATAATCACAACCCTCAGTATTCTGTTAGAGGAGTCCAGCTCCAATGTAAAGGAAAGACTATAATCACCACCTCAGTATTCTGTTAGAGGAGTCCAGCTCCAATGTAAAGGAAAGACTATAATCACCACCTCAGTATTCTGTTAGAGGAGTCCAGCTCCAATGTAAAGGAAAGACTATAATCACCACCTCAGTATTCTGTTAGAGGAGTCCAGCTCCAATGTAAAGGAAAGACTATAATCACCACCTCAGTATTCTGTTAGAGGAGTCCAGCTCCAATGTAAAGGAAAGACTATAATCACCACCTCAGTATTCTGTTAGAGGAGTCCAGCTCCAATGTAAAGGAAAGACTATAATCACCACCTCAGTATTCTGTTAGAGGAGTCCAGCTCCAATGTAAAGGAAAGACTATAATCACCACCTCAGTATTCTGTTAGAGGAGTCCAGCTCCAATGTAAAGGAAAGACTATAATCACCACCTCAGTATTCTGTTAGAGGAGTCCAGCTCCAATGTAAAGGAAAGACTATAATCACCACCTCAGTATTCTGTTAGAGGAGTCCAGCTCCAATGTAAAGGAAAGACTATAATCACCACCTCAGTATTCTGTTAGAGGAGTCCAGCTCCAATGTAAAGGAAAGACTATAATCACCACCTCAGTATTATGTTAGAGGAGTCCAGCTCCAATGTAAAGGAAGGACTATAATCACCACCTCAGTATTCTGTTAGAGGAGTCCAGCTCCAATGTAAAGGAAAGACTATAATCACCACCTCAGTATTCTGTTAGAGGAGTCCAGCTCCAATGTAAAGGAAAGACTATAATCACCACCTCAGTATTCTGTTAGAGGAGTCCAGCTCCAATGTAAAGGAAAGACTATAATCACCACCTCAGTATTCTGTTAGAGAGTCCAGCTCCAATGTAAAGGAAAGACTATAATCACCACCTCAGTATTCTGTTAGAGGAGTCCAGCTCCAATGTAAAGGAAAGACTATAATCACCACCTCAGTATTCTGTTAGAGAGTCCAGCTCCAATGTAAAGGAAAGACTATAATCACCACCTCAGTATTCTGTTAGAGGAGTCCAGCTCCAATGTAAAGGAAAGACTATAATCACCACCTCAGTATTCTGTTAGAGGAGTCCAGCTCCAATGTAAAGGAAAGACTATAATCACCACCTCAGTATTCTGTTAGAGGAGTCCAGCTCCAATGTAAAGGAAAGACTATAATCACCACCTCAGTATTCTGTTAGAGGAGTCCAGCTCCAATGTAAAGGAAAGACTATAATCACCACCTCAGTATTCTGTTAGAGGAGTCCAGCTCCAATGTAAAGGAAGACTATAATCACCACAGTCAGCTCCAATGTAAAGGAAAGACTATAATCACCACCTCAGTATTCTGTTGAGAGTCCAAGTATGTTAAGAGTCCAGCTCCAATGTAAAGGACTATAATCACTACACTCAGTATTCTAGAGGAGTCCAGCTCCAATGTAAAGGAAAGACTATAATCACCACCTCAGTATTATGATAGAGTCCAGCTCAATGTAAAGGAAAGACTATAATCACCACCTCAGTATTCTGTTAGAGAGTCCAGCTCAATGTAAAGGAAAGACTATAATCACCACCTCAGTATTCTGTTAGAGGAGTCCAGCTCCAATGTAAAGGAAAGACTATAATCACCACCTCAGTATTCTGTATAGAGTCCAGCTCCAATGTAAAGGAAAGACTATAATCACCACCTCAGTATTCTGTTAGAGGAGTCCAGCTCCAATGTAAAGGAAAGACTATAATCACCACCTCAGTATTCTGATATAGGAGTCCAGCTCCAATGTAAAGGAAAGACTATAATCACCAGCTCAGTATTCTGTTAGAGAGTCCAGCTCAATGTAAAGGAAAGACTATAATCACCACCTCAGTATTCTGTTAGAGGAGTCCAGCTCCAATGTAAAGGAAAGACTATAATCACCACCTCAGTATTCTATCCAGCTCCAGTAAAGACTGAGGAGTCCAGCTCCAATGTAAAGGAAAGACTATAATCACCAGCTCAGTATTCTGTTAGAGGAGTCCAGCTCCAATGTAAAGGAAAGACTATAATCACCACCTCAGTATTCTGTTAGAGGAGTCCAGCTCCAATGTAAAGGAAAGACTATAATCACCACCTCAGTATTCTGTTAGAGGAGTCCAGCTCCAATGTAAAGGAAAGACTATAATCACCACCTCAGTATTCTGTTAGAGGAGTCCAGCTCCAATGTAAAGGAAAGACTATAATCACCACCTCAGTATTCTGTTAGAGGAGTCCAGCTCCAATGTAAAGGAAAGACTATAATCACCACCTCAGTATTCTGTTAGAGGAGTCCAGCTCCAATGTAAAGGAAAGACTATAATCACCACCTCAGTATTCTTGGATAGTCCAGTCCAGCTCCAATGTAAAGGAAAGACTATAATCACCACCTCAGTATTCTGTTAGAGGAGTCCAGCTCCAATGTAAAGGAAAGACTATAATGGAAAGACTATAATCACCACCTCAGTATTCTGTTAGAGGAGTCCAGCTCCAATGTAAAGGAAAGACTATAATCACCACCTCAGTATTCTGTTAGAGGAGTCCAGCTCCAATGTAAAGGAAAGACTATAATCACCACCTCAGTATTCTGTTAGAGGAGTCCAGCTCCAATGTAAAGGAAAGACTATAATCACCACCTCAGTATTCTGCTAGAGGAGTCCAGCTCCAATGTAAAGGAAAGACTATAATCACCACCTCAGTATTCTGTTAGAGGAGTCAGCTCCAATGTAAGAAGGAAAGACTATAATCACCACCTCAGTATTCTGTTAGAGTCCAGCTCCAATGTAAAGGAAAGACTATAATCACCACCTCAGTATTCTGTTAGAGAGTCCAGCTCAATGTAAAGGAAAGACTATAATCACCACCTCAGTATTCTGTTAGAGAGTCCAGCTCCAATGTAAAGGAAATACTATAATCACCACCTCAGTATTCTGTTAGAGTCCAGCTCCAATGTAAAGGAAAGACTATAATCACCACCTCAGTATTCTGTTAGAGGAGTCCAGCTCCAATGTAAAGGAAAGACTATAATCACCACCTCAGTATTCTGTTAGAGGAGTCCAGCTCCAATGTAAAGGAAAGACTATAATCACCACCTCAGTATTCTGTTAGAGGAGTCCAGCTCCAATGTAGAAAGACTATAATCACCACCTCAGTATTCTGTTAGAGTCCAGCTCCAATGTAAAGGAAAGACTATAATCACCACCTCAGTATTCTGTTAGAGAGTCCAGCTCCAATGTAAAAAGGAAGACTATAATCCACCACCTCAGTATTCTGTTTAGGAGTCCAGCTCAATGTAAAGGAAAGACTATAATCACCACCTCAGTATTCTGTTAGAGGAGTCCAGCTCCAATGTAAAGGAAAGACTATAATCACCAGCCTCAGTATTCTGATAGAGGAGTCCAGCTCCAATGTAAAGGAAAGACTATAATCACCACCTCAGTATTCTGTTAGAGGAGTCCAGCTCCAATGTAAAGGAAAGACTATAATCACCACCTCAGTATTCTGTTAGAGGAGTCCAGCTCCAATGTAAAGGAAAGACTATAATCACCACCTCAGTATTCTGTTAGAGGAGTCCAGCTCCAATGTAAAGGAAAGACTATAATCACCACCTCAGTATTCTGTTAGAGGAGTCCAGCTCCAATGTAAAGGAAAGACTATAATCACCACCTCAGTATTCTGATAGAGAGTCCAGCTCCAATGTAAAGGAAAGACTATAATCACCACCTCAGTATTCTGTTAGAGTCCAGCTCCAATGTAAAGGAAAAAGACTATAATCACCACCTCAGTATTCTGTTAGAGAGAGCTCCAATGTAAAGGAAAGACTATAATCACCACCTCAGTATTCTGCTAGAGGAGTCCAGCTCCAATGTAAAGGAAAGACTATAATCACCACCTCAGTATTCTGTTAGAGAGTCCAGCTCCAATGTAAAGGAAAGACTATAATCACCACCTCAGTATTCTGCTAGAGGAGTCCAGCTCCAATGTAAAGGAAAGACTATAATCACCACCTCAGTATTCTGTTAGAGGAGTCCAGCTCCAATGTAAAGGAAAGACTATAATCACCACCTCAGTATTCTGTTAGAGTATAGTGAGAGTCCAGCTCCAATGTAAAGGAAAGACTATAATCACCACCTCAGTATTCTGTTAGAGGAGTCCAGCTCCAATGTAAAGGAAAGACTATAATCACCAGCTCAGTATTCTGTTAGAGAGTCCAGCTCAATGTAAAGGAAAGACTATAATCACCACCTCAGTATTCTGTTAGAGAGTCCAGCTCCAATGTAAAGGAAAGACTATAATCACCACCTCAGTATTATATAGGAGTCCAGCTCCAATGTAAAGGAAAGACTATAATCACCACCTCAGTATTCTGTTAGAGGAGTCCAGCTCCAATGTAAAGGAAAGACTATAATCACCACCTCAGTATTCTGTTAGAGGAGTCCAGCTCCAATGTAAAGGAAAGACTATAATCACCACCTCAGTATTCTGTTAGAGGAGTCCAGCTCCAATGTAAAGGAAAGACTATAATCACCACCTCAGTATTCTGATATAGGAGTCAGCTCAATGTAAAGGAAAGACTATAATCCCACCACCTCAGTATTCTGTTAGAGAGGTCCAGCTCCAATGTAAAGGAAAGACTATAATCACCACCTCAGTATTCTGTTAGAGGAGTCCAGCTCCAATGTAAAGGAAAGACTATAATCACCACCTCAGTATTCTGTTAGAGGAGTCCAGCTCCAATGTAAAGGAAAGACTATAATCACCACCTCCACCTCAGTATTCTGTTAGAGGAGTCCAGCTCCAATGTAAAGGAAAGACTATAATCACCACCTCAGTATTCTGTTAGAGAGTCCAGCTCCAATGTAAAGGAAAGACTATAATCACCACCTCAGTATTCTGCTAGAGAGTCCAGCTCCAATGTAAAGGAAAGACTATAATCACCACCTCAGTATTCTGATATAGGAGTCCAGCTCCAATGTAAAGGAAAGACTATAATCACCACCTCAGTATTCTGTAGTCCAGCTACAATGTAAAGGAGACTATAATCACAGCTCAATGTAAAGGAAAGACTATAATCACCACCTCAGTCCAGCTCCAATGTAAAGGAAAGACTATAATCACCACCTCAGTATTCTGTTAAGAGTCCAGCTCCAATGTAAAGGAAAGACTATAATCACCACCTCAGTATTCTGTTAGAGAGTCCAGCTCCAATGTAAAGGAAAGACTATAATCACCACCTCAGTATTCTGTTAGAGGAGTCCAGCTCCAATGTAAAGGAAAGACTATAATCACCACCTCAGTATTCTGTTAGAGGAGTCCAGCTCCAATGTAAAGGAAAGACTATAATCACCACCTCAGTATTCTGTTAGAGAGTCCAGCTCCAATGTAAAGGAAAGACTATAATCACCACCTCAGTATTCTGTTAGAGGAGTCCAGCTCCAATGTAAAGGAAAGACTATAATCACCACCTCAGTATTCTGTTAGAGGAGTCCAGCTCCAATGTAAAGGAAAGACTATAATCACCACCTCAGTATTCTGTTAGAGGAGTCCAGCTCCAATGTAAAGGAAAGACTATAATCACCACCTCAGTATTCTGTTAGAAGAGTCCAGCTCCAATGTAAAGGAAAGACTATAATCACCACCTCAGTATTCTGATAGAGGAGTCCAGCTCCAATGTAAAGGAAAGACTATAATCACCACCTCAGTATTCTGTTAGAGGAGTCCAGCTCCAATGTAAAGGAAAGACTATAATCACCACCTCAGTATTCTGTTAGAGGAGTCCAGCTCCAATGTAAAGGAAAGACTATAATCACCACCTCAGTATTCTGCTAGAGGAGTCAGCTCCAATGTAAAGGAAAGACTATAATCACCACCTCAGTATTCTGATATAGAGTCCAGCTCCAATGTAAAGGAAAGACTATAATCACCACCTCAGTATTCTGTTAGAGTCCAGCTCCAATGTAAAGGAAAGACTATAATCACCACCTCAGTATTCTGTTAGAGAGTCCAGCTCCAATGTAAAGGAAAGACTATAATCACCACCTCAGTATTCTGTTAGAGGAGTCCAGCTCCAATGTAAAGGAAAGACTATAATCACCACCTCAGTATTCTGTTAGAGGAGTCCAGCTCCAATGTAAAGGAAAGACTATAATCACCACCTCAGTATTCTGTTAGAGAGTCCAGCTCCAATGTAAAGGAAAGACTATAATCACCACCTCAGTATTCTGATAGAGGAGTCCAGCTCCAATGTAAAGGAAAGACTATAATCACCACCTCAGTATTCTGTTAGAGGAGTCCAGCTCCAATGTAAAGGAAAGACTATAATCACCACCTCAGTATTCTGTTAGAGGAGTCCAGCTCCAATGTAAAGGAAAGACTATAATCACCACCTCAGTATTCTGTTAGAGGAGTCCAGCTCCAATGTAAAGGAAAGACCTATAATCACCACCTCAGTATTCTGTTAGAGTCCAGTTCCAATGTAAAGGAAAGACTATAATCACCACCTCAGTATTCTGTTAGAGGAGTCCAGCTCCAATGTAAAGGAAAGACTATAATCACCACCTCAGTATTCTGTTAGAGGAGTCCAGCTCCAATGTAAAGGAAAGACTATAATCACCACCTCAGTATTCTGTTAGAGGAGTCCAGCTCCAATGTAAAGGAAAGACTATAATCACCACCTCAGTATTCTGTTAGAGGAGTCCAGCTCCAATGTAAAGGAAAGACTATAATCACCACCTCAGTATTCTGTTAGAGGAGTCCAGCTCCAATGTAAAGGAAAGACTATAATCACCACCTCAGTATTCTGTTAGAGAGTCCAGCTCCAATGTAAAGGAAAGACTATAATCACCACCTCAGTATTCTGCTAGAGGAGTCCAGCTCCAATGTAAAGGAAAGACTATAATCACCACCTCAGTATTCTGTTAGAGGAGTCCAGCTCCAATGTAAAGGAAAGACTATAATCACCACCTCAGTATTCTGTTAGAGGAGTCCAGCTCCAATGTAAAGGAAAGACTATAATCACCACCTCAGTATTCTGTTAGAGGAGTCCAGCTCCAATGTAAAGGAAAGACTATAATCACCACCTCAGTATTCTGTTAGAGGAGTCCAGCTCCAATGTAAAGGAAAGACTATAATCACCACCTCAGTATTCTGTTAGAGGAGTCCAGCTCAATGTAAAGGAACTATAATCACCACCTCAGTATTCTGCCAGAGGAGTCCAGCTCCAATGTAAAGGAAAGACTATAATCACCACCTCAGTATTCTGTTAGAGGAGTCCAGCTCCAATGTAAAGGAAAGACTATAATCACCACCTCAGTATTCTGTTAGAGGAGTCCAGCTCCAATGTAAAGGAAAGACTATAATCACCACCTCAGTATTCTGTTAGAGGAGTCCAGCTCCAATGTAAAGGAAAGACTATAATCACCACCTCAGTATTCTGTTAGAGGAGTCCAGCTCCAATGTAAAGGAAAGACTATAATCACCACCTCAGTATTCTGTTAGAGGAGTCCAGCTCCAATGTAAAGGAAAGACTATAATCACCACCTCAGTATTCTGTTAGAGGAGTCCAGCTCCAATGTAAAGGAAAGACTATAATCACCACCTCAGTATTCTGTTAGAGGAGTCCAGCTCCAATGTAAAGGAAAGACTATAATCACCACCTCAGTATTCTGTTAGAGGAGTCCAGCTCCAATGTAAAGGAAAGACTATAATCACCACCTCAGTATTCTGCTAGAGGAGTCCAGCTCCAATGTAAAGGAAAGACTATAATCACCACCTCAGTATTCTGTTAGAGAGTCCAGCTCCAATGTAAAGGAAAGACTATAATCACCACCTCAGTATTCTGTTAGAGAGTCCAGCTCCAATGTAAAGGAAAGACTATAATCACCACCTCAGTATTCTGTTAGAGGAGTCCAGCTCCAATGTAAAGGAAAGACTATAATCACCACCTCAGTATTCTGTTAGAGGAGTCCAGCTCCAATGTAAAGGAAAGACTATAATCACCACCTCAGTATTCTGTTAGAGGAGTCCAGCTCCAATGTAAAGGAAAGACTATAATCACCACCTCAGTATTCTGTTAGAGGAGTCCAGCTCCAATGTAAAGGAAAGACTATAATCACCAGCTCAGTATTCTGTTAGAGGAGTCCAGCTCCAATGTAAAGGAAAGACTATAATCACCACCTCAGTATTCTGTTAGAGGAGTCCAGCTCCAATGTAAAGGAAAGACTATAATCACCACCTCAGTATTCTGATAGAGAGAGTCCAGCTCCAATGTAAAGGAAAGACTATAATCACCACCTCAGTATTCTGTTAGAGGAGTCCAGCTCCAATGTAAAGGAAAGACTATAATCACCACCTCAGTATTCTGTTAGAGGAGTCCAGCTCCAATGTAAAGGAAAGACTATAATCACCACCTCAGTATTCTGTTAGAGGAGTCCAGCTCCAATGTAAAGGAAAGACTATAATCACCACCTCAGTATTCTGATATAGAGGAGTCCAGCTCCAATGTAAAGGAAAGACTATAATCACCACCTCAGTATTCTGATAGAGAGTCCAGCTCCAATGTAAAGGAAAGACTATAATCACCACCTCAGTATTCTGTTAGAGGAGTCCAGCTCCAATGTAAAGGAAAGACTATAATCACCACCTCAGTATTCTGTTAGAGGAGTCCAGCTCCAATGTAAAGGAAAGACTATAATCACCACCTCAGTATTCTGTTAAGAGGAGTCCAGCTCCAATGTAAAGGAAAGACTATAATCACCACCTCAGTATTCTGTTAGAGGAGTCCAGCTCCAATGTAAAGGAAAGACTATAATCACCACCTCAGTATTCTGCTAGAGGAGTCCAGCTCCAATGTAAAGGAAAGACTATAATCACCACCTCAGTATTCTGTTAGAGAGTCCAGCTCCAATGTAAAGGAAAGACTATAATCACCACCTCAGTATTCTGTTAGAGGAGTCCAGCTCCAATGTAAAGGAAAGACTATAATCACCACCTCAGTATTCTGTTAGAGGAGTCCAGCTCCAATGTAAAGGAAAGACTATAATCACCACCTCAGTATTCTGTTAGAGGAGTCCAGCTCCAATGTAAAGGAAAGACTATAATCACCAGCTCAGTATTCTGTTAGAGGAGTCCAGCTCCAATGTAAAGGAAAGACTATAATCACCACCTCAGTATTCTGTTAGAGGAGTCCAGCTCCAATGTAAAGGAAAGACTATAATCACCACCTCAGTATTCTGTTAGAGGAGTCCAGCTCCAATGTAAAGGAAAGACTATAATCACCACCTCAGTATTCTGATATAGGAGTCCAGCTCCAATGTAAAGGAAAGACTATAATCACCACCTCAGTATTCTGTTAGAGGAGTCCAGCTCCAATGTAAAGGAAAGACTATAATCACCACCTCAGTATTCTGCTAGAGGAGTCCAGCTCCAATGTAAAGGAAAGACTATAATCACCACCTCAGTATTCTGTTAGAGGAGTCCAGCTCCAATGTAAAGGAAAGACTATAATCACCACCTCAGTATTCTGTTAGAGGAGTCCAGCTCCAATGTAAAGGAAAGACTATAATCACCACCTCAGTATTCTGTTAGAGGAGTCCAGCTCCAATGTAAAGGAAAGACTATAATCACCACCTCAGTATTATGATAGAGGAGTCCAGCTCCAATGTAAAGGAAAGACTATAATCACCAGCTCAGTATTCTGTTAGAGAGTCCAGCTCCAATGTAAAGGAAAGACTATAATCACCACCTCAGTATTTCTGCTAGAGGAGTCCAGCTCCAATGTAAAGGAAAGACTATAATCACCACCTCAGTATTCTGTTAGAGGAGTCCAGCTCCAATGTAAAGGAAAGACTATAATCACCACCTCAGTATTCTGTTAGAGGAGTCCAGCTCCAATGTAAAGGAAAGACTATAATCACCACCTCAGTATTCTGTTAGAGGAGTCCAGCTCCAATGTAAAGGAAAGACTATAATCACCAGCTCAGTATTCTGTTAGAGGAGTCCAGCTCCAATGTAAAGGAAAGACTATAATCACCACCTCAGTATTCTGTTAGAGGAGTCCAGCTCCAATGTAAAGGAAAGACTATAATCACCACCTCAGTATTATGATATAGGAGTCCAGCTCCAATGTAAAGGAAAGACTATAATCACCACCTCAGTATTCTGCTAGAGGAGTCCAGCTCCAATGTAAAGGAAAGACTATAATCACCACCTCAGTATTCTGTTAGAGGAGTCCAGCTCCAATGTAAAGGAAAGACTATAATCACCACCTCAGTATTCTGTTAGAGGAGTCCAGCTCCAATGTAAAGGAAAGACTATAATCACCACCTCAGTATTCTGTTAGAGGAGTCCAGCTCAATGTAAAGGAAAGACTATAATCACCACCTCAGTATTCTGTTAGAGGAGTCCAGCTCCAATGTAAAGGAAAGACTATAATCACCACCTCAGTATTCTGTTAGAGGAGTCCAGCTCCAATGTAAAGGAAAGACTATAATCACCACCTCAGTATTCTGCTAGAGGAGTCCAGCTCCAATGTAAAGGAAAGACTATAATCACCACCTCAGTATTCTGTTAGAGGAGTCCAGCTCCAATGTAAAGGAAAGACTATAATCACCACCTCAGTATTCTGTTAGAGGAGTCCAGCTCCAATGTAAAGGAAAGACTATAATCACCACCTCAGTATTATGATAGAGGAGTCCAGCTCCAATGTAAAGGAAAGACTATAATCACCACCTCAGTATTCTGTTAGAGAGTCCAGCTCCAATGTAAAGGAAAGACTATAATCACCACCTCAGTATTCTGTTAGAGAGTCCAGCTCAATGTAAAGGAAAGACTATAATCACCACCTCAGTATTCTGTTAGAGGAGTCCAGCTCCAATGTAAAGGAAAGACTATAATCACCACCTCAGTATTCTGTTAGAGGAGTCCAGCTCCAATGTAAAGGAAAGACTATAATCACCACCTCAGTATTCTGTTAGAGGAGTCCAGCTCCAATGTAAAGGAAAGACTATAATCACCACCTCAGTATTATTATGATATAGAGTCCAGCTCCAATGTAAAGGAAAGACTATAATCACCACCTCAGTATTCTGTTAGAGGAGTCCAGCTCCAATGTAAAGGAAAGACTATAATCACCACCTCAGTATTCTGTTAGAGGAGTCCAGCTCCAATGTAAAGGAAAGACTATAATCACCACCTCAGTATTCTGTTAGAGGAGTCCAGCTCAATGTAAAGGAAAGACTATAATCACCACCTCAGTATTCTGTTAGAGAGTCCAGCTCCAATGTAAAGGAAAGACTATAATCACCACCTCAGTATTCTGTTAGAGGAGTCCAGCTCCAATGTAAAGGAAAGACTATAATCACCACCTCAGTATTCTGTTAGAGGAGTCCAGCTCCAATGTAAAGGAAAGACTATAATCACCACCTCAGTATTCTGTTAGAGGAGTCCAGCTCCAATGTAAAGGAAAGACTATAATCACCACCTCAGTATTCTGTTAGAGGAGTCCAGCTCCAATGTAAAGGAAAGACTATAATCACCACCTCAGTATTCTGTTAGAGTCCAGTTCCAATGTAAAGGAAAGACTATAATCACCACCTCAGTATTCTGTTAGAGGAGTCCAGCTCCAATGTAAAGGAAAGACTATAATCACCACCTCAGTATTCTGTTAGAGGAGTCCAGCTCCAATGTAAAGGAAAGACTATAATCACCAACCTCAGTATTCTGCCAGAGGAGTCCAGCTCCAATGTAAAGGAAAGACTATAATCACCACCTCAGTATTCTGTTAGAGGAGTCCAGCTCCAATGTAAAGGAAAGACTATAATCACCACCTCAGTATTCTGCTAGAGGAGTCCAGCTCCAATGTAAAGGAAAGACTATAATCACCACCTCAGTATTCTGTTAGAGGAGTCCAGCTCCAATGTAAAGGAAAGACTATAATCACCACCTCAGTATTCTGTTAGAGGAGTCCAGCTCCAATGTAAAGGAAAGACTATAATCACCACCTCAGTATTATGATAGAGGAGTCCAGCTCCAATGTAAAGGAAAGACTATAATCACCACCTCAGTATTCTGTTAGAGGAGTCCAGCTCCAATGTAAAGGAAAGACTATAATCACCACCTCAGTATTCTGTTAGAGGAGTCCAGCTCCAATGTAAAGGAAAGACTATAATCACCACCTCAGTATTCTGTTAGAGGAGTCCAGCTCCAATGTAAAGGAAAGACTATAATCACCACCTCAGTATTCTGTTAGAGGAGTCCAGCTCCAATGTAAAGGAAAGACTATAATCACCACCTCAGTATTCTGTTAGAGGAGTCCAGCTCCAATGTAAAGGAAAGACTATAATCACCACCTCAGTATTCTGTTAGAGGAGTCCAGCTCCAATGTAAAGGAAAGACTATAATCACCACCTCAGTATTCTGTTAGAGGAGTCCAGCTCCAATGTAAAGGAAAGACTATAATCACCACCTCAGTATTCTGTTAGAGGAGTCCAGCTCCAATGTAAAGGAAAGACTATAATCACCACCTCAGTATTCTGTTAGAGGAGTCCAGCTCCAATGTAAAGGAAAGACTATAATCACCACCTCAGTATTCTGTTAGAGGAGTCCAGCTCCAATGTAAAGGAAAGACTATAATCACCACCTCAGTATTCTGTTAGAGGAGTCCAGCTCCAATGTAAAGGAAAGACTATAATCACCACCTCAGTATTCTGTTAGAGGAGTCCAGCTCCAATGTAAAGGAAAGACTATAATCACCACCTCAGTATTCTGTTAGAGGAGTCCAGCTCCAATGTAAAGGAAAGACTATAATCACCACCTCAGTATTCTGCTAGAGGAGTCCAGCTCCAATGTAAAGGAAAGACTATAATCACCACCTCAGTATTCTGATAGAGGAGTCCAGCTCCAATGTAAAGGAAAGACTATAATCACCACCTCAGTATTCTGTTAGAGTCCAGCTCCAATGTAAAGGAAAGACTATAATCACAACCTCAGTATTCTGTTAGAGGAGTCCAGCTCCAATGTAAAGGAAAGACTATAATCACCACCTCAGTATTCTGTTAGAGGAGTCCAGCTCCAATGTAAAGGAAAGACTATAATCACCACCTCAGTATTCTGTTAGAGGAGTCCAGCTCCAATGTAAAGGAAAGACTATAATCACCACCTCAGTATTCTGCTAGAGGAGTCCAGCTCCAATGTAAAGGAAAGACTATAATCACCACCTCAGTATTCTGTTAGAGGAGTCCAGCTCCAATGTAAAGGAAAGACTATAATCACCACCTCAGTATTCTGTTAGAGGAGTCCAGCTCCAATGTAAAGGAAAGACTATAATCACCACTCAGTATTCTGTTAGAGGAGTCCAGCTCCAATGTAAAGGAAAGACTATAATCACCACCTCAGTATTATACTAGAGAGTCCAGCTCCAATGTAAAAGAAAGACTATAATCACCACCTCAGTATTCTGTTAGAGGAGTCCAGCTCCAATGTAAAGGAAAGACTATAATCACCACCTCAGTATTCTGTTAGAGGAGTCCAGCTCCAATGTAAAGGAAAGACTATAATCACCACCTCAGTATTCTGCCAGAGGAGTCCAGCTCCAATGTAAAGGAAAGACTATAATCACCACCTCAGTATTCTGTTAGAGGAGTCCAGCTCCAATGTAAAGGAAAGACTATAATCACCACCTCAGTATTCTGTTAGAGGAGTCCAGCTCCAATGTAAAGGAAAGACTATAATCACCACCTCAGTATTCTGTTAGAGAGTCCAGCTCCAATGTAAAGGAAAGACTATAATCACCACCTCAGTATTCTGTTAGAGGAGTCCAGCTCCAATGTAAAGGAAAGACTATAATCACCACCTCAGTATTCTGTTAGAGGAGTCCAGCTCCAATGTAAAGGAAAAGACTATAATCACCACCTCAGTATTCTGCCACGAGTCCAGCTCCAATGTAAAGGAAAGACTATAATCACCACCTCAGTATTCTGTTAGAGGAGTCCAGCTCCAATGTAAAGGAAAGACTATAATCACCACCTCAGTATTCTGTTAGAGGAGTCCAGCTCCAATGTAAAGGAAAGACTATAATCACCACCTCAGTATTCTGTTAGAGTCCAGCTCCAATGTAAAGGAAAGACTATAATCACCACCTCAGTATTCTGCTAGAGGAGTCCAGCTCAATGTAAAGGAAAGACTATAATCACCAGCTCAGTATTATGATAGAGGAGTCCAGCTCCAATGTAAAGGAAATACTATAATCACCACCTCAGTATTCTGTTAGAGGAGTCCAGCTCCAATATAAAGGAAAGACTATAATCACCACCTCAGTATTCTGTTAGAGGAGTCCAGCTCCAATGTAAAGGAAAGACTATAATCACCACCTCAGTATTCTGTTAGAGGAGTCCAGCTCCAATGTAAAGGAAAGACTATAATCACCACCTCAGTATTCTGCTAGAGGAGTCCAGCTCCAATGTAAAGGAAAGACTATAATCACCACCTCAGTATTCTGTTAGAGAGTCCAGCTCCAATGTAAAGGAAAGACTATAATCACCACCTCAGTATTCTGTTAGAGGAGTCCAGCTCAATGTAAAGGAAAGACTATAATCACCACCTCAGTATTCTGTTAGAGGAGTCCAGCTCCAATGTAAAGGAAAGACTATAATCACCACCTCAGTATTCTGCTAGAGGAGTCCAGCTCCAATGTAAAGGAAAGACTATAATCACCACCTCAGTATTATGATATAGGAGTCCAGCTCCAATGTAAAGGAAAGACTATAATCACCACCTCAGTATTCTGTTAGAGGAGTCCAGCTCCAATGTAAAGGAAAGACTATAATCACCACCTCAGTATTCTGTTAGAGGAGTCCAGCTCCAATGTAAAGGAAAGACTATAATCACCACCTCAGTATTCTGTTAGAGGAGTCCAGCTCCAATGTAAAGGAAAGACTATAATCACCACCTCAGTATTCTGTTAGAGGAGTCCAGCTCCAATGTAAAGGAAAGACTATAATCACCACCTCAGTATTCTGTTAGAGTCCAGTTCCAATGTAAAGGAAAGACTATAATCACCACCTCAGTATTCTGTTAGAGGAGTCCAGCTCCAATGTAAAGGAAAGACTATAATCACCACCTCAGTATTCTGTTAGAGGAGTCCAGCTCCAATGTAAAGGAAAGACTATAATCACCACCTCAGTATTCTGTTAGAGGAGTCCAGCTCCAATGTAAAGGAAAGACTATAATCACCACCTCAGTATTCTGATAGAGAGTCCAGCTCCAATGTAAAGGAAAGACTATAATCACCACCTCAGTATTCTGTTAGAGAGTCCAGCTCCAATGTAAAGGAAAGACTATAATCACCACCTCAGTATTCTGTTAGAGAGTCCAGCTCCAATGTAAAGGAAAGACTATAATCACCACCTCAGTATTCTGTTAGAGGAGTCCAGCTCCAATGTAAAGGAAAGACTATAATCACCACCTCAGTATTCTGCCAGAGGAGTCCAGCTCCAATGTAAAGGAAAGACTATAATCACACCTCAGTATTCTGTTAGAGGAGTCCAGCTCAATGTAAAGGAAAGACTATAATCACCACCTCAGTATTCTGTTAGAGAGTCCAGCTCCAATGTAAGGAAAGACTATAATCACCACCTCAGTATTCTGTTTAGAGGAGTCCAGCTCCAATGTAAAGGAAAGACTATAATCCACCTCAGTATTCTGAGAGGAGTCCAGCTCCAATGTAAAGGAAAGACTATAATCACCACCTCAGTATTCTGTTAGAGGAGTCCAGCTCCAATGTAAAGGAAAGACTATAATCACCACCTCAGTATTCTGTTAGAGGAGTCCAGCTCCAATGTAAAGGAAAGACTATAATCACCACCTCAGTATTCTGTTAGAGGAGTCCAGCTCCAATGTAAAGGAAAGACTATAATCACCACCTCAGTATTCTGATAGAGGAGTCCAGCTCCAATGTAAAGGAAAGACTATAATCACCACCTCAGTATTCTGTTAGAGGAGTCCAGCTCCAATGTAAAGGAAAGACTATAATCACCACCTCAGTATTCTGTTAGAGGAGTCCAGCTCAATGTAAAGGAAAGACTATAATCACCACTCAGTATTCTGTTAGAGAGTCAGCTCATGTCTGAGAGCTCAATGTAAAGAAGTACTATAATCACCGTATTCTGCTAGACAGCTCCAATGTAAAGAAAGACTATAATCACAGAGTCAGCTCAATGTAAAGGAAAGACTATAATCACCACCTCAGTATTCTGCTAGAGGAGTCCAGCTCCAATGTAAAGGAAAGACTATAATCACCACCTCAGTATTCTGTTAGAGAGTCCAGCTCCAATGTAAAGGAAAGACTATAATCACCACCTCAGTATTCTGTTAGAGGAGTCCAGCTCCAATGTAAAGAAAGACTATAATCACCAGCCTCAGTATTCTGTTAGAGGAGTCCAGCTCCAATGTAAAGGAAAGACTATAATCACCAGCTCAGTATTCTGTTAGAGGAGTCCAGCTCCAATGTAAAGGAAAGACTATAATCACCACCTCAGAATTATGATATACGAGTCCAGCTCCAATGTAAAGGAAAGACTATAATCACCACCTCAGTATTCTGTTAGAGAGTCCAGCTCCAATGTAAAGGAAAGACTATAATCACCACCTCAGTATTCTGCTAGAGAGTCCAGCTCCAATGTAAAGGAAAGACTATAATCACCACCTCAAATTATGATATAGGAGTCCAGCTCCAATGTAAAGGAAAGACTATAATCACCACCTCAGTATTCTGTTAGAGGAGTCCAGCTCCAATGTAAAGGAAAGACTATAATCACCACCTCAGTATTCTGTTAGAGGAGTCCAGCTCCAATGTAAAGGAAATACTATAATCACCACCTCAGTATTCTGTTAGAGGAGTCCAGCTCCAATGTAAAGGAAAGACTATAATCACCCCCTCAGTATTCTGCCAGAGGAGTCCAGCTCCAAAGTAAAGGAAAGACTATAATCACCAGCCTCAGTATTATGCTAGAGGAGTCCAGCTCCAATGTAAAGGAAGGACTATAATCACCAACTCAGTATTCTGTTAGAGAGTCCAGCTCCAATGTAAAGGAAAGACTATAATCACCACCTCAGTATTCTGTTAGAGGAGTCCAGCTCCAATGTAAAGGAAAGACTATAATCACACAACCCTCAGAATTATACTAGGAGTCCAGCTCCAATGTAAAGGAAAGACTATAATCACCACCTCAGTATTCTGTTAGAGTTCCAATGTAAAGGAAAGACTATAATCACCACCTCAGTATTACTAGAGGAATCAGCATAGTAAAGGAAAGACTACAATCACCACCTCTCAGTGTTTCTGAACAAACTCAGTTGAGAGAGTCCCAGCTCCGTGTAAACTGGAAAGACTATGAATCACCACCTCAGTATTGTGATATAGGAGTCAGCTCCCAATGTAAAGAAGAGCATCGAGTGCTGGTTAGAGTCTGCACTCCATGTGGGCTGGAGCTATAATGCAGCTCAGTATTCTGTTGCTGATATGTGTTCATTCAATTTGTAATACAGCAGCTGTAGATGAATATCTTTTGCTGATAGTATGGAGCTCATAACTTAATCAATCATTTCTGTGACTAACTCAATACTGTGATTATTTACCTTGACTCAGATTGGATGGAGCAGTGCCTGAAGACATTAGAATACTCCTTTTGTGAGAATATGGCTGCTCAATTGAGCTTTGTAATAGATCCTGCTCTCATTGGAACCAGCTCAATTACTGATAATTTGTAGACTATAATCACCATCTTTTGTGGGTGGAGCTCACATGTGAGTGAAGTAGATATGAAACGACTGTTGAGAGTCTCCTCTGCTCTGTATGTATTCACCACCTGCATATGCTCTCTTGCTGGTGCTTCTTTAATTGCTAATAACCTTCACTCAGTATTTGATGATTGTTTTTCCTTTAGTGGCATCTGAGCTGGACAGCTATTCTGTTAGGCTGGATAGGAATGCTGTTTGATGCAGAATGTGAAGTCTTGTGCACCAATGTAGCTGAGACAGTCTTCTGGCAGAGAGCTGAGGAGATAGAAATGGAAGAAAGAGCGGGCTGATTCTCTGCGTTTATCTGTGCCTTCCTCCTTAGTATCTTGCTGCATAATTCTGGAAGGAAAGGAGTATTGATTGTGCGCTTAGTCTGCTGTTTATTCTCTCATGTGCTGAGTGTACAATCTCTTGCATGGAGCTGAGACTGAATTTTCCAGGTTTGTTGGTGAACAACTGCTGGTGGATGTAGCTGCATTTGCAGTAGCGTGTCCTTTAACATAGGACCTGAACTTTCCTGTGTGACATCTCTGATCATCTGCAGGCTGAGATTATGTGTTCTATGACACTGGCTATTGAACAGGACTATTGTGGCATTGTACTGCTATGAGATATAGCAGCTGTAGTGTGGTATCTCTGTGAGTTGCTGGCTAACAGAGGCTAGTGTGAATGCTTTATGCATTGGAGCAGCTCTATGTGCTGGTCAGTGTTCTTCTTGCATTGAGCTGGAAGACAGAATCTGAGTGGGCATTCTCGCTGCATTGGGGCTGGTGAACGATCTGTGCTTTTTTCAACAGCTGAACTACCTCTGGCAGAATTGCTGGACAGGCTGATAATCTGAACAGACTGCTGTGCTGAACAGTGACTGCCAGCCAGTGCTGGTGACTCTGTCTTGCTGTGGGCTGAACTATACAGCTGTGGACCTAGCTGCAGGGCTGATTCCTCGCTTTACATGGCTGAACTCTGGCAGTGAATTGACTTTCTGATACTGGTGCTGGCAGTGAGTCTCTGCGCTGAGAGATCTGAGTTGAGTGATCTGCTGCATTGGAGCTGGATCTAACCTGGTGTGATATGTCATGAGAGGCTGGACTCTCTCAGAATGCTGAGTGAGTATATGGTCTTCCTGCATTGATTGATGAATATGGACTTGTGAACTGAGAACAGTGGTGAGTGATTGCTTTCTTCAGACTGCTTGGCTGCTGAATGGAATGCTGAGGTTATATTTACATTAGTGGGCTGACAGATGCTGAGTGACATAGCTCATTTGAGTCTCTGTTCCTTTGCATTATGATATGATGGTGATCAGGACCTGCTGCTGGCTGACAATTAGCTTCTCCGTGAATCTGAATATAGTATTAAAACCCTGCTTCTGGCAGATACTGAGTGTTGGGTAGTCTTCAGCACATTGGAACAGACATCTGGAATCTGAGGGTGATTATAGTCTTTCTGCTGAGATCTGGCTGAATGTGTGACAGACTTCCCATTGGGCTGACTTATGAGTGCTGAGACATGGTATCTTTGTAGCTGAGACCTGCAACACTGGCTGAGTGGTGTTGCAGCTGGGCTGGACTCTGCAACATAATAGCTTCCTGCATTGGCAGAATTGCTGAGGTGGCAGTGTATCGAGCATTGGCTGAACCTCTACAGACTGCTGGTGTAGTGCCTGCACTGTTCTGAGTGAGGTGTGTTATATGCATTGGGCTGAACTCCTGTACCTGATGGTGCTTTCATTGGGCTGAACTCTGCGCTGCATTGGAGCGACTCCTCTGGTACTGAGTTTAACGTGGCTGCTTCATTGGGCTGAACTTCTGAAACGTGCTGCATTTGCAGGCTGAACTATGGCTACATTTAGTGAACTTTTTGACTGGACTCTCTAGATGCTGGGTGTGATTATTTACATTGAGCTGGAATGCTGCTGAGTTGGAAGTGCTGAGCTGACTCTGTGATTGGCTCTGACTCTTTACAGGACTGTTCCTGGCAGTAGTGAGCTAGACTATGTAACTGAATTGGGCTGAACTTCAATATCTACTGAGGTGACGATTAAAGTGCTGCAGCTGGCCTACAGATATTTTGTGAGGGTGAACCTTTCTTTTTGAACAGTCTGGAAATGAGTGATCAATGGCTTCGCATTGGAGCTGGACTCCTCTGAGTACTGAGGTTATGATTTCCCTGGCTGAATATAGCTGGCATGAGTGACTCATCTTGTGATTCAGACCTCTGCGCTGAACAGTGGCTGGTATTTGCTTTGTGTGAGGCTATGTCAGGTGAGTGCTGCAGCTAGCAGATATTGATTGGTATTATATCACACTTTTAACAGCTGGCTGCTGCAGTGGATATAACAGCTGCTGGGACAGTAGTGTCAACTTGCATTGGGCTGGACTCTCAGCAGCTGGTGGTGATCTCAACACATTGAGCTGGACTCCTCTACAGGCTCAACAGTGTGATTATAGTCTTTCCTTTACGGGCTGAACTCCTCTGGCAGAATACTGAGTGTGATTATAGTCTTTCCTTTACATTGGGCTGGACTCCTCTAACAGAATACTGAGTGGTGATCTTTCCTTTTACATTGGAGCTGGACTCCTCTGCATAATTTAGCAGGTGCTTTCAGTGATTATGGAGTGGACTCAACTCATAATGCTGGATGATTTCTACGTGTGGGCTGAACTCTGAGTCTCTTGCATTGAGCTGAACCTATATCATAATACTGGGCTGACACAACACCATGCTGGAAACTGGGGAGATCTGTCACTCCTTTGCTGGACAGACATCATATTGCTGGTGCATGGTGCTCCTGTTAGTGCTGAGATGATCTTTCCTGCATTGGGACTCTACAACAGATGGAGTGGTGATTGTCTTTCGCTTTACATTGGACTCCTCTAGCGAGAGCTGGGGTAGTGATTAGAATAACCGACAGAGCTGGACCTATAACAGAATGCTGGGGTGATTATAGTCTTTCCGGGCTGAATCTCCGAATGCTGGTGTGTGAGTCTTTCCGCATTGGAGCTGGTCTATACAGCAGAATAGTCTTTCCGCTGTGGAGCTGGACTCCTATATCATAATTCTGAGTGTGTCGTTTCTGTTGCAGAGGAGCTCCTCTTCTGGGGGTGTGTGACCAGTCTTGCTGCAGGCTGAATGCAGTGTGATTCTGCTGCTTTAGGAGACATGGCCTGGTGAATAGTCTCTTGTGAGCTGACTCTCTGGGTGTGATTATGCCTTTACATTGGGCTGGACTCTCCCACAGAATTGCTGGTGTGATGTCTTACAGGCTGGACAGTATTCTGAGCTGCAGGCTGAATGGCTGGTGAATCCTTGCTGGCTGAATATTGTCACTGGTGGTGGTGCTCAGACTATCTGGCTGCTGGTGATTAAATGGGCTGAACTCTCTAACAGAATGCTGAGTTGATGACTTACATTTGGAACTGAACTCCAGTGAACAGTTTAATCTTTACTGCATTGGAGCTGGACATGCATGAGTGCTGAGCTTTTGCATTGGGCTGGACTCCTATGAATCACTGAGGGTGTGATGATCTTTCGCTTTACATTGGAGCTGGACTCCTAGTAGGTCTGCGTGATAGCTTCCTGTTTGCATTGTGAGACCTCTGCAGCTGAATACTAACTGAGTGTAGTCTGCATTGGGCTGGACTCCAGCATATGAGTTGTGACTGAGCACAGCAGCTCTGGCAGCTAGTGACCTGTGCTCATATCTGTGCATTGGGCTGAACTCCTACTGCTGAGGTGACCCAACTGCTTTGCTTTGGGCTGAACTGGCAGAATACTGAGGAGTTGAGTGCTCAGCTGCACTGGGACCTCCTGCTGGTGGCATTCAGTCTTTGTGGGCTGGATCGTTTGTGAACCTTTACTTTGGGGCTGGGCTCCTGCCAGAAGGTGACAGATAGTCTTTCCTACATTGAGCTGAAGTGGCAGCTGAACCATAGCTGGTGTGAATAGTCTTTCCTTTACGGGAGCTGGATCCTGTAGAATGCTGGTGAATATAGTCTTTCGCTTGGCAGACTTCTAACATACTGGTGATTATAATTTCTTGCATTGGGCTGGATCCTCTGGCTGAGTGATTATAATCTCTTTGCATTGAGCTGGGTAGTGTGATTATAGTCTTTCGCTTTACATTGGGCTGGACTCCTGACAGAATACTGAGCTGCTGAGCTGTGTATGTACCATTTGGAGCTGGACTCCTGAAACTGAGCTGACAGTATATTTCCTGCATTGGGCTGAACTCTGGAGCTGGATCTAATAATTGTGGTGACAGTGCTTTACATTGGAACAGTCTGGCTGAATTGTGGTATAGTCTTTCCCATTGGAGCTGAACTCTGGCAGAATGCTGAGTGTGTATAGTCTTTCAAACAGATCTCCAGCATGAATTCTGAGGTGAGTGCAGATCTCTTATGATCTGTAGGAGCTACACTCTGGTGAAATATCCATTAGGCTGTGAGTATACTCTTTGCATTGGAGCTGCTGAGCAGTAACAGCTTCCTTTATTGGAGCTGAACCTGCAACAGTGCTGGTGGCTGATAGTCTTCCACATTGGAGGTGATGTGCTGTCTTTTCGCTGTGGGCTGGACTCCTCTAGCAGGAATGCTGAGGTGATATTGGGCTGACTCCTCTAACACGATATCTCGCTTTACATTGGGCTGGACTCCTGCTGGTGATTATATTCCTTAGTGAATGCTGAGCTTGTGCTGAGTCTTTGGGCTGGACTCCTCAGAATAGGGTGTGATGTCTTTGCATTGGGCTGGACTCCTCAACATTACGGTGGTGACCTGAATAACCGCTTTGCATTGGCTGAATTTGACTGGTGGTGATGCTTTCCTGCATTGGGCTGAACACTGGCAGAATACTGCTGAGTAGTGATTATAATCTTCCTGGCTGGACTACAGAATGCTGAGCTGGTATTATAGTCTTTCACATTGGGCTGAACTCCTGAGTGCTGATTGTCTTTCTTTCATTGGTGCTGACTCTGCAGAGTACTGAGTGTGATTATAGTCTTTCCTTTGCATTCATACTCTGGTATTATGTCTTTGGCTGAGATAGAGAGTCACCTGACTTCTCGCTACGTGGCTGAACTGGGTGGCGCTGCTTTGCATTGGGCTGACTCCTCTTCAGATATGCTGAGTGATATAGTCTTTGGGCTGAACTCCTATAGCATTAGAGGTGAAGTATTGAGTCTTTCCTTTTACGTGGAGCTGAATATGGCTGTACTGAGTGTGATAATTATTTCCTGTGGGCTGGATGGCAGAATATAGTGTTACATTGGGCTACTGGCGTACTGAGTATTGCTGCGGTGTGAGTATAGTCCGCTTTACATTGGGCTGGACTCCTCTGGCATAATTGCTGGTGGTGATTATAGTCCGGATTGGGCTGGACTCTCTGGCAGAATGAGCTGATTATGTCTTACATTGGAGTGGACTTCTACAGAATACTGAGTGAGTTTACATTGGAGCTGGGCTCATACAGTATTGCTGAGTGATTATAGTCAACAGCTGGGCTGGACTCCCTGGCAGAATACTGAGTGGTGATAGCAGACTGCTCCAGTTTTATATGGCGCTGGACATCTGCAGAATGCTGAGTTGTGATTTCCGTTTGGGCTGGACTCCTGCTGAAGCTGAGTGGTGATTATAGCTTTACGTGGACTCCTGCATAAGTGCTGGTGGCGTATACTTTCCTTTGCATTGGGCTGGACTCCTCTGGCAGAATACTGAGGGGTGATTATAGTGCTTTGGTATGATAACAGCTGCGGGAGTCCTGCAGAGGGGCTGAGGTGAGTTTAGTGCCTTTACATGGGCTGGACTCCTCAAGCCTGAGCGTTCCTAGTGATAGTCTGGTGGCTTGACCCTTCGCATACTGACCACCTGGCTGCTGAGTGGCGTTGGAGCATACGTGGAGCTGGACTCTCTACAGAATACTGAGTGAACGCTGATAACAACGTGGAGCTGGACTCCCTAATAATGGTGTGAGCTGATCTTTCGCTTTGGAGCTGGCAGAATGGGTGGTGATTGTTCTTTGCATTGGCTGGACTCCTATAGAATACTGGTGGTGATTATAGTCTTTCCTTTACATTGAACTCCTCTGGCAGAATGCTGGGTGGTGATTCCATTTGCATTGGAGCTGAACTCAGCAGTGATTATAATCTTTCGCTTTACATTGGAGCTGAACTCCTCTGCAGAATACGTGGTGATTATAAACACTTTGAACCCTTATGATTGGTGTGGACTTCCTGGCTGGACAGATACTGGCGAGAGGTGGTGATTAAGTCACTGGACTGAATCCTGGCAGTAGTGACTTATAGTAGCTCAAACTTCTGGTGACTATTGCATTGGTGTTTGCAGTCTTTCCTGCATTGGGCTGGAACTATCAGATAGTGAGTTTTCAACTGCGCTGGAACTGGACTCCTCTGCAGAATACTGAGTGACCGAGTCTTTCACTGGGCTGAATACTGAGGCTGACTTATGCAGCACTCTGGCTGCTGAGGCTGTGTATAGTCTCCTGCATTGGGCTGACATGGCGGTGGTACATCTCGCTGGCACTGGACCTTCTGAGTGTGTGATTAAGTCCTTTGCATTGGGCTGACTCTGCATATACTGAGTGGTGACTCTTTCGAGGCTGGTGATTATAGTCTTCCTTACGTGGGCTATCTCTAGAATACTGAGCTGGCTTTCCTTTGCATTGGGCTGAACGCTGATATCATAATGCTGAGGAGTGACCTCTTCTTCCTTGAGCTGGACTCCTCTGGCTGTGAATTAGGATTGTGAATAGTCTTTCGCATTGGAACTGGACTTTCCTCGGAATGCTGAGTGTGATTATATTTACATTTGGGCTGGACTCCTCTGGCAGAATACAGTGGCATGAATCTCTGGCAGGCTGGATTATTGGGCTGAACCACATATGCTGGTGGTGATTAGTCTTTTTTATTGGGCTGACTCCTCTGGCAGAATACTGGGTGGTGATTATAGTCTTTCCATGGCATTGTAGCTGGACTTCTATAATGCTGAGGTGGTGATTATAGTCTTTTTCAATTGGAGCTGGACTCCCTGGCAGTAGCTAATTGGGCTGGTGTGAGTGTTTCCTTTGCATTGGGCTGGACTCCTCTGGCAGAATACTGAGGTGATTGCATTGGGCTGGACTCCTCTGGAGTTGTGGACTCACTGCATTTGGGCTGAACTCCTCACAAGTGCTGTGTATTTAGCTGGGCAGACTACAGCTTTACATTGGGCTGAATCTATATCGAATACTGAGTTGATTATAGTCTTTCCTTTGCATTGGGCTGGACTAGCATAATTTAGTGCTGATTATAGTCTTTCCTTTTTGGGCTGGAACTCTAACAGAATTCTGAGGTGTGTTATAGTCTTTCTGCAGACTCCTCTACTGAGGGTGATTATAGTCTTCCTTACATTTGGAGCTGGATCTCTGGCAGAATCTGGTGTGATTATAGTCTCCGTGCTTGGGATGTACATTATTCTGGCTGAATAGTAGACAGATTCTGGCAGAGTCTGGGTGTGATTCTTCCGCTAACTGGCTGAGTGTGTATAGTCTTTTCTTGGGCTGGACTCCTCTAGCATAATTTTGAGGTGATTGTGACCTTTCTTTGCATTGGAGCTGGACTCTGGCAGAATCTGAGTGTGGTGAATCTTTCCTGCATTGGAGCTGGACTCCTCTAACAAGTGGGTAAATGAATAGTCTTTCAAGCTGAATCTGGAGCTGAGTGATTATAGTCTTCCTTTGCATTGGGCTGGACTCTCAGCAGGAATACTGAGTGATTACTAGTCTTTCGCTGCATTGGCTGATATTCAGCGAGTGCTGGCTCCTGCATTGAAATACTCAGAATTGCTGGAGTGACTGATTATTCTTTCCTTTGGGCTGGACTCCTCTGGCTCTGAGTGATTATATCCTTTGGACTGAATCTGGCAGAATACTGGTGGTGATTAGTCTTTCCTTGCATTGGGCTGGACTCCTGAGCTGAGGTGAGTAGACCCGCATTGGGCTGGAACATATTCTGAGGTATTGCTGGTGCTGGACCTGGACTCCTCTGGCAGAATAACTGAGTGTGATTATTTCTTTGTATTGGGCTGGACCCCAACGGAGGTGTGATGTACTTTCTGCTCACCTGCAGCTGAGTGTGATTATAGTGGCTGGGGACTCCTATAAACAATACTGAGGTATTGATTATAGTCTTTCGCTTGCATTGGAGCTGGACTCTCTAGCTGAGGTACTGAGTGATGAGTCTTACGTGGGCTGAACTATGGCAGATGCTGAGCTGTGTGACATTGGAGCTGGACTCCTCTCAGGCTGGTGTGATTATTCGCTTTTACGAGCTGAGCTGTGATAATCTTTACGTAGTGAACTCCTCCTTTACATTGGAGCTGGACTCCTAATAAGCATACTGAAGATTATTAGTCTCCTTTAAGCTGGACAACCGCACAGGCGAGCAAAGTCTTTTTATGGCAGAACTGGTGACTAACATTGAACAGCAGAAGCAATTGTGATTATAGTCTTTCGCTTTACATTGGGCTGGACTCCTAGCAGAATACTGAGGTGTGATTGATACCCTTTGCATTGGGCTGAGACTCCTACAGCAGAATGCTGTGGTACAGCTTTCATTGGGCTGGAACTCAGATAGCAGGGTGATTATAGTCTTTCAGCATTGGCGACTTCTACATTGTGGATGCTGGCTGAATTCCTCTGGCAGAAATGCTGAGGTGGTGTGCTTTCGCAGCATTGGGCTGGACTCTCTGCAGATCTGGCAGTGCTGGTGATTTCCTTTACAGTGCACTCCTGCATGTCAATACTGAGTGGTGATTATAGTCTTTGCATTGGGCTGGACTTCCTGGCAGAGCTGACTGTGTTCTGAATCTTTCGCTGCATTGGAGCTGGACTCTCTTAGCTGGGTGTGATATAGTTCGCTTTACATTGGATCTGGACTCCTCTGGGCTGAGCAACAGTGTGATTCTTACATTGGGCTGAACTCCTCACAGAAGCTGAGTGGTGATCTTTCCTTTGCATTGGAACAATCCAGAACTGAAGCTGTGATTATAGTCTTTCCTTTGCATTGGAGCTGGACTCTATATGGCTGAGTGGTATTACTTTCTTGCTGCGACTCCTTTCGCTGCAGAACAACTGTAGGGGTATAGTCTTCCTTTACTTTGGAACAGCTCTCTGGCAGAATGCTGAGGTGGTGATTAAAGTCTTTCCGCTATTGGGCTGAATCTATGTGAGTGTGATATGTCTCCGCTGCATTGGAGCTGGACTCCTGCAGAGGCGAGGTGACTGATTTACTGCTGTGGGCTGGACTCCTCCTAGTACTGAGATGATTACATTGGAGTGAATTTTACTGCAGTTGGATTATAGTCTTTCAGCATTGGGAACAGAATACTAGCAGCTGAGTTTGGTGATATAACAGCTGGGCTGGAACTCTGGCAGAATCTGGTAGTGACAGTCTTTCCACTTTACATTGGGCTGGACTCCTGCTTAATACTGTGTGAACTCAGTCTTTCCTTTACATTGGAGCTGAACTCATCTGGCAAGACTGCTGGTGATAGAGTCTTTCCTTTGTGGGCTGTCCTCAGCAGAATACTGGCGTGGTGATAGTCTTTGCTTGGAGCTGAACTATCAGGTGATGATCTGAGTCTTTGCCTTTGAGCTGGACTCTTACTGGTGAGTGTCAGTCTTTCAGCTGGGCTGAACCTCTGGCATGAATTCTGAGTGTCTTTCATGCATTGAGTCTGCTGGCACCTCTTTGTTGGGCTGGAATATATAGTCTGGTTGTGACCCATAGTCCTTTACGTGGGCTGGACTCCTAGCAGAATACTGGCAGAGTATGTGATTTTCCTTTACATTGGAGCTGGAACTCCTCAGCAGAATGCTGAGTGGTGATTATAGTCTTTCCTTTACATTGGAGGACTCTCTGCAGTACTGAGGCTGGTGATTATACCTTTGTGACGATATGTAGTACTGAGTGGTATATTAACCTTTGGGGCTGGACTCAGCTGTAACAGAATTATGTCTTTGGAGCTGGAGCTGAGGTGATTATCCTTTGCATTGGGCTGGACTTTCTGCGAATACTGAGTAGTAGTCTTTCCTTTGCATTGGAGCTGGATCCTCTAACAGCAGTGTGCAGTAACCAGCAGGGGCTGAACTTGCAGTGTGACTGATGGTCTTCCTTGTAGGCAGATCATGAGTGTGATTAACTGCATTGTGCTAGAATTGAGTGACAGTCTTTCCTGCATTGATGGATCAGAATGCTGGGTGGTGATTATAGTCTTTCCTTTACATTGGGCTGGACTCCTGGCACATAAATGCTGTACTGGAGCTGGTAGTATTATGATAACTCCTACATTGGAGCTGGACTCTGGCAGAATACTGAGTGGTTGACCATGACTCCTTTGCATTGGGCTGGACTCCTATATCTGCAGGGTGAGTGATATAATCTTTCCTTTGCATTGGGCTGAACTCTGGCATAATTCTGGTGATTATAGTCTTTCCTTTGCATTGGGCTGGACTCCTCTAACAGAATACTGATTATTATAGTCTTTCCTTTACATTGGAGCTGGACTCCTCTAGCAATATTCTGAGGTGATTATAGTCTTTCCTTTACATTACATTGGACTCTATATCAGAATACTGAGGTGGTGATTATAGTCTTTCCTTTACATTGGGCTGGACTCCT